>CP137670.1:37165644-37201910 GCA_037976565.1 Mesocentrotus franciscanus
CTGCATATATTTTTGATAAATCAGTTATTCATTAACTATACTAGCACCATATGAATATAATAAGAACATTTCTAAGGAATGAGATAAGAGTGGATGCCATGCATTACCCCATAACATCCACTCACACAACCTATTTTCTCCCCTTACCTCAAACAATCTTTCTTTATCACCAACTCACTATAACTAAATCTCTTTCTCTTATACACACTCATTCCATCTATTCTCTTACATCATCTTTCTCTTTCTCTCTATCACTCTCTTTATCTGTCTCTCTCACACACACACACACACACACACACTCTCCCCTTAATTGGCCTTTTAAACACGCAAACTCACTCCCTCACTCAATAATTTTTCGCCTCTCTCTTTCTTTCTCTCATTCGTTCTCAGACTAATTTAATCCATCTCTCTCAATTCACCTGCTTTCCTTAAACTAAATCATCCCTGAGTCCAAAAATGTTTGAAGTTCAGGAAATGATCTACAAAAATATGTCCGTGGGTCTACCTATGCAGGGCTGTCAACATACATTACCCCCTCCCCCACACACACGCACACATACTGTCTGGGTTACGACATTTATGACATCACCATTACGTGCAAAACTGAAACCCGTCACAAACATCGATTTCGGTTTGGCTTGCTGACGATGCATGTTATTTATTCCTCGTTGACTGCTATAACAAGACTGGTCTCATTCGAGCTGAGTACCGCAATTTGAGAACTTTTCGAGTTTACTTTTATCATTATATCAAGCAGGCTTATTGAGCACATTAGATGATTCAAATGCAAGCGAATCCGGGCAGTCAACAATTTTCAAAAGACAGGAATTTTTTCAGGAGACTCATGTTCAAATAATTAGTCTCATCATCCTCCCAGTTGACGTCTACTTGAGCCGCAAGCACCGCCGTGTTTTTAAGCAGGGATACTTCTACACGGACCATTACGGACTATTATTGTACTATATCGTTAGCCATGATAACCAGTAGTTTATAGTTCATTATTCCTCAATTATTATTACATTGAAACAACTCGTCGTTCCTCTAAACTAAAGGCAGCGAATGACGTCATTGATCTGCATTTAAAGGCCTGATATACACAGAACGTGAGTAGTTCATTTTAACTGTTTCATATTTTAGAAAATAATTATTTGTATTCAGGATTCATAGAATTAGACTGTAAAGTATTTACCTGTACTACCTAGAAATAGTAATAACAATGATGATAATAGTTATTTACTTTACTTATTAGTTTATTTATTCATTTATTTATTGGTATATGAAAACTGACCAGCAGCACCGACTGAAGGGGTCAGTTTACAACTAGAATAATATCACATATACAAAGAGATGTCAACAATAACATTATAAACATTATGAAGAGCTTGATTCCAAAAGGAGCTAAATCCATATTTTATCAAAGTTGAATTTTTTGTCTTAAAATAATGATTTCCTACATGGGGACAAAATGCACTATATATCACATTCTAAAATTTCACCAGGAAGTATGACAAATTTTACGTACAATATCATGTTTCATTCCAAAAGGAGCTAAATCCAAATCGGTTTCATTCCAAAAGGGCTAAATCCACTTTGGGTACTTCTCAGTAAATCACCTTTTTTTCCACTTTCCCTTTAGCCATGTACCTTCATGTTGCTAAATATATTACTCATTGCGGATGTAGTATCGAAAATAATATCGCTAGTGATATTCGTTTGTCTCGCAATGTGGTCAATAAGGGATCTAATGAACCAGAGCAATATAACACTGAGTTCCCATAGGCAATCTTTTTATTCAGATGGTCATATCTCAGCCAATACTTAACCTATTCAATTGGTTTTCGACATATGGACATTATTTTTGGTGGTCTTTCGGAAAATGAAGAAAATTGAGAAATTCCAAAAATAGATTTTTGATGACGTCACACTTCACCACTCTATTAGTTGTCCATACGCTCTTACTCGGACCAACTGGCAAGTTAACACGACCATCCACCGACCCAATCTTACTCAGCGTAACTTCCGGAAGTGGTAGCGCCCACACTAGTCGGCCTCAACCCAGCTTCTGCATCTAAACCGCGCGAAATCTAAGTGTGACCCCGGACGTTTTAAATGTTAGGTCAGGGCGGCGGAGCGACTTCCAAAGTGGGGGCCACCAACAACACCCCTACATTGTGATTTCATTATCAGGGATGATTTCGATATTTGTTTCTCTTTATACATCATCCAAGTTATTGCTTAAGTATAATACTTTTCAGTTGGTTGTGATGGTCTGAATATTTTTTGGCGAGCAAGCAAAGCAAACGAGGATTTTTATTTTTGGTGATGTCCCAGTGCAAAAAAAAAGAAATCTTATAAAGAGGAAAAAATTCAATCCTGATGGGGTTATAAGCACATTCTCATAGCGGAAGACTAAAAAGACCTTTGATATGTAACATAATTATATCATCTATAAATGCGAGCGAGCGTAGCGAGCGGCCTTTGGCGAAAATTGGTCTTAGTTGCTTTAAATTAGGGGCACGTTTAAAGATGAGAGGAGAAGGGGACACTTATCGAAAGGGATAAAGACACTTATTAGAAAAGAAAATGACCACGTGGCAAAGTACAAAGGGTAATTATCAGAGGTAAAAATTGGGCACTTCTTACACCTGAAAAGAGGCACTCACCAGAGATGAAAAAAGGCACTTATAAGAATAGCAAATGGGCATTTGTCGACCGAAAAGGGGCACCCATCAGATTTTGATAGGTCACTTATTAGAAAGGAAAGGAGTCACGTATCATTGTTAAAAGGCATACTATCAGAGGTGAAAAGGGGCACTGACCAGATATGTAAAGGGGCACTAATAATAAAGGAAAATGTACATTTGTTAAAAGAAAAGGGGCACCGATCGGATTTTGATAGGGGCATGTATCAGAAGTGAAAGGGGGCATTTATGAGAAGGGGGAAGTGGCCTTTATTAAAACGCAAAAGAGGCACATGTTAAAATAAATGGGGCACTAATCAGAAATGAAAAGGGATAATTATGAGAAGGAGAGGGGGCACTTATAAGAAGGAAAAAAGAGCATTAATTGGAATGGAAAAGGGGGCACGCGTCAAAATAAAAGGGAAACTCTTCAGATTTGAAAAGGTGCAATTATTGGAAGTGAAGGGGGCACTTATCTGAAGTGAAAAGGAGTAACTTCTCGTACCTGAACAGGGTAATTTACCAGAGATGAATAGGGGCACTTATGGGGATGGAAAGGCACACTTTTCATAGGTGAAAAGGGGCATTTATGAGAAGGGGAAGGGGCTCTTTCTTGTTAAATGAGGGCACTTATTACAAACGAAAAGGGGCACATGTGAAAATAAAAGGTGCGCTTATCCAACTTAAAAAGGGATAGTTATTAAAAGGGAAAGGAGCACTTCTTACAAAGAAAAAGGGGCACTTGTCAACGTAAAAGGGGCAACTCTCAGATTTGAATAGAGTAATTATCAGAGGTGAATGGGGGCACCTATCAATAGTGAGAAGGGCACTTCTCGTACCTGAAAAGGGGCACTTACTAGAGATTAAAAAGGACACTTATGAGAATGGAATATGGACACTGATTGCAAAGGAAAATGGGAACTTGTCAAAGGAAAAGGGGCACGTGTCAAAATAAAAGATTTTTTCTAAAGCTTGGTCGCGACTCGCATAAGGTTGCAAGGGCTAGTTGTGTATATTCATCAGATGTATACCAGTGTGCGCTGTGTGTATATAGTCTTGACTAGTTCAGACCTTATTTACGATATTTCAAGCTGTTGCACACCATTGACAAATGGCCAAATGAAAATTGAGAGGTTTCTACTCCTCTTTTCCCCTAATAATAATTGTACACGTCTTCACTACATTAATAATGCATTTCTTAATATAATAAATTCAAGTCAGATTCCTAGCTGTAATTTTTAATTGTCAGTTTTTTATTTAAACTAAAGCCTTGGAAAACTAAAGGAGTCAAAGGACTCTGAAATTACATATATTTGTTTCCCCATGATGGATATGTAAATTAATTGCAAACAAAAGGAGTAAAATGTATGTACCATGCTAATACCATACAGCAATGGTTCTGAACCATGGTTAGAACCATACAAACATGGAATTGAACCATACAACTGCCAAGTACCGCAATATACCATGTACAAATTTGGAAGTACCATGGTATACCATGTTCCTTGTTTTATAACCATGGTAATACCATAGTTCTTGCATGGTAGTCCAATGGTAAGAGACGAGTACCACGTACCGTAGGGTACCATGGTTATACCATGGTGTTATCATGAATACCATGGTGTTTTTTTAATAAGGGAATGCATGGCATCCATGCTAAAACTCGTGCAGAAATACTGAGGAATAAGATAGGTGGGGGTTGCCATGCATCACCCAATAATGCCGTCCAAAGTTTTAAAAAAAATCACGTCTTGGCTGGTCTACTACATTTTATAGTCTAAATATAACCGCCTTCGTTAGTTTTGACTAAACAATCAGAATATTTTTAAAAACTTCTTTTGCCCCAATCCAATCCACGCATAACCACAAACACACGGATACACGTTTCTGGCGTAAATAAAGGACTCATTATGTACACATCTGTATTCTATAACACGTTCAAGGACATTATGTTTGTCTGAATATAACGTTCTGAGAACGATTTGAAAAATTACCCCATAGCCAATTACAGGGATTGGGTAACTTTGTCTCAGATTCTGAAACAAAATCCTGGATTTAGCTCATGCTGCAATCATAATTATAAACCTTTAGGTCAGTAAGGAACCCCATGACTTTTACAAGCCGATCGCCTGTCTTATTATCAAGATATTTATGATTGGAAATCGAAATCAAATTTTGCGTTTTCCTAACGGTTTTCATAACACTACAGTCTATTAGGGAAAATGAGTATGGTAAAACCGGTCACTCAAAGATTACTACTTTTTCGAAGCACTTCATGATCATTTTGAAGCGCAATTTTTCAGGGCTTCGATATTACACCATATCACAGACACTGATATCACGTAGGGCCATGCATCTCAGATTTAACATTGTTAAATGATGCCTTTAAGGACCTAGTATTTTGGGGGACATTTTTTGGATGCGAATGGAGCATCTAAATAAACGTATAGGCCTACATGATATCTGAAAGGTCATCAAACTTTAAATAATTTACATGGTCTTGAAAACGAGGACGTTTTGCGAGTGGTCCTGTATTTAGGTGAATGTATAGATCTTATGAGTGTACTCTGTTTGGTACCGTACACGCCCACACACCCTTTCCAAGATTTTGGATGGCTCCTATAACATTGCACTTACATGTTCTGGTATGGATCCAATTTTTCCCCATTTAACTGAATGATGCATGTGTTTAATGACGGGTAACTTCATTTGAAGGAAAATTAGTTATTGCCATAATGTCTTTAAAGATAAAGACCAGTTCTGGTCATGCGATTGCATTGTGAAAGAAACGTTGTGGAATCGATCAGAAAAGGTTGATCATCTAGCATATAAGTATTGGTGTGTACTGCAAGGTTCTGGAATCATCAAAATGATAAGAAATTTGGTCCAGTCTTCGTAAAGTTACAAGCACTGTACACAGAAAGACGTATATGGGACTACGCACGTGCGCGATATCTATTTGGTCCCAATAGATATAATAATTTTACAAATATATCAATTAGTAGGCGGTTTCCCGGCAAAATTTGTATCATCACGTATTAGTCAAAACATATTCTTTCACATGACTGGTAATGAGAGCTTCCATTTCATTTTTTGAGAGAGGGGCGTTTCCAAAACTGGTCTTCACCTTTAACATGACACCAAGGGATGTCTTACCTTGCTTATCTTACGCAAACTACAAAAGGTCACTCAAAAACGACGCGGGATTGCACGAAATGATATTTGCATTTGTTTTGATATTTTGTTATCAGGTATAATGCAAATAGGGGCTGCATGTATTTTTGATAATTCTGTTATTCATCAACTAATAGCATCCAATACACTTTAGACTTTTCAGTTGAGGCGGGATGGAATTATAGAAATAAAGCAGCAATCAAGAGGAGCAGTTTTGTTTCGAGGGGTTGAAGGAATGAGGAGTGGGGCTCAAACTCCCTTAGAATCTTTGCTTGCAATCAACTAGAACGACTATAAATCACAATGTATGTCTTCAAGATAAAGTTTAGTAGTGGTCATGTAATTACATTGTGAATAACACTGTATGAAATCACTTACGATTGACTAAGAAAATAAGAACTTATATGAGAGTAGAATCAACCTTGTTGAAGATCACTTGAGCTGTCCATCGGAAGGGGAGCTCAAACTCAAACATGGATTGTTATTCATTCTGCATTTTTATTTTTTTTATCGACAACAATTGTATTTTCGAATGGAGCTACATAACTTTGTATTTTGGTACATGTATTGTATGATGTATGGAGTTATTAACAGTTTATACATTTATTACTGTTGTTTGTATGGATATCGTTAATGTCTTTAAAATAAAGGGAAAACAATCAATCTAAACTACATTGGTGCTAAAGGTGATGTTTGATACGCGCCACTCCACAAAAAGGTGATTCTCATCCAAGACCACTAATACATACATACACAAGCCTACATATGCTTACAGAATCTCGCAAACCCCAGTCACACTAACGAGACCGGCTACAGGCCGACAACAGATCGATCAAACATTTACGTTAAACTCATTGGCAATACAGTCAGTCGGTTTGGAGTCGGTTTGGCGGTGTGACTGATGTGTTAAAGGGGTGGGAGGCTTGGTCTGATATAAAATACAGAAGTAAAACGTTCATTTTATTTAGTATTTGAAGATAAATGATGAATAAGCGTTATCATCCTATACACCAAGCATCAAGTAATTGAATTATTCAATTCGGTTTATTTTATTTTAGATAAAATACAATATTCACATTTCACTCATCAACGCTAGACGGCGCTGTTCATATTTCTGAGCATGTTGTGTTTTACTGCAACTGTTTCAGCCGAATTGTTTGCGGAATATTTCCTGATAATTATTTTCCGACCAGTTTTCTTCTTTCCAAGCTTAGTAATAGTCTGTCTATAAACCACATTTCCCCTAAAATGTACTGTTTTTGTATTTTGTTCTTAGTTATTTATCTCTATAAGTATATATTTCCTCTCTCTCACAAACACAACACACAACACACCCTGGCATAATCTCTACCTCATCCGCTCACACAACACATACACAATCTTTTTTTCTTCCCTTCCCTCAATCAATCTTTCTCTATCGCCGCGTCACGATAACTAAATCTCTTTCTCGTATACACACATAATATGAAGAGCTTGCAACCAAAATGCGCTAAATCCATTCCGGTTAGTTTTGAGAAAAACAGTTTTTTTTTATTACACACGTTTGTCTATGTTTATTCATCAAATCTATACTACAGGACTTGTGGAAGAGCTACCGGATTTAGCGCCTTTTGGCAGAAAACTTTTTTATAGTCAATATTGAGTTGTTCACTGACATTAGTATATAGAAGGATGTCATTTGTGTGTAAATGCTACAGAATTGTATATTAACTATACTTAACTGTACTTGAAGCATAGTAGCCACACCCCCCCCCCGCCAACCACACGCGCGCGCGCTCGCACACACACACACACACACACATGCACACTTTTTTTTCTTTTTCCATATTTTTTTTTATAAGAGATTTCATTCAAAATAAATCATTACATAAAGAATCAATGTAAATAATTCCATACAAATACAAAACTTCATTTCGTTTTCTTTACACAAATAGATTATTCACAAAACAGTGAGCAAAGAAGGAGAATAATAGAATGAAATCACTATTTTTTTCTAATAATAATATTAATAACATAACTTAGTTATAACATGTACCATCATTCCTGAAAAATAACATAATACATATTTGTATACAATGCCCCTCCGTTAATATCCCCTGCCAACCCTCCACCCCTTTTACTACCCAACCCCTTAAATATCCGAATTCGGATATGACTACAATCGTACAGTTTCCGCACGCTTTCTAATTATAAGGTAAATGATTTTATTTGAACAATCACAACCTATAGCTATGACAGTCTTCGCGTACATTTTAGGGGCACGCCTCTTTTCTTTATTTTTTCAGAAATGTATGTTTTCAATAAATGTTTTCGACAAATATTCGGGGGCATGTGTCTCGACCCCCCTCTCCCATCCAATATTCCACTTTCTTATTATAATTTTGTTTATTAATTTTTTTATGAATAGCGACCCTCATTTCGTATTATGAATAGCGACAATCATTCCGTGTTATGAATAGCGACCCTCATTCCGTATTATGGATAGCGGCCTTCATTTCGTGTTATGAATAGCGACCCTCATTCCGTATTATGAATAGCGACCCTCATTCCGTATTATAGCGGCCTTCATTCCGTAGTAGGAATAGCGACCCTCATTCCGTGTTATGAATAGCGACCCTCATTTCTTATTATGAATAGCGACCCTCATTCTTTATTATGAATAGCGACCCTCATTTCGTATTATGAATAGCGGTCCTTACCAGTAATGCCCCCCAAATAAATTATGAATAGCGCCCCTTCTTCATGTTTATGAATAGCAACCCCGATTTCGTGAATGAATAGCGGTCCTTACGAGTAACGATCGACCCTCAATGTGAACTACGAATAGTTACCCTCGTCTCACATTATAACGGTCGATTCTTAATTATGCCTTTATGAATAGTGACCCCTTTCCGTCTTATGAATAGCGGTCCTTCAGGTATGGGAAGTTCCACGTTATGAATAGCGGTCCTCACGAATAGCGAGGTTACCCCGTCTGATGGGGATAATGCTTTGATAAATATCTATCATTCCTCTAATTGTGTTTACGTTTAGACGTGTAGTATACGAAGAACTAACATATGGGGAGGACAGAAAACATACCTTATTATGATGATTAGCGAAATTTCGATTGCCTTCAGGTATACTTCAAATTGCGTGTGTGTGTGTGTAATTGGGTTTTACAGATGTGTATCAATCAGATATGATTATTTACGTCTGGGGACCGACCTTTAATGTCACCATCAGAAAGACGTGACTCAGTTTCGAACCTGCGTCCTCGTCTGAATCAGTTTGTAACTTCCACTGTTAGCTGGATTACAGGCGCACGCCACAACGCCCTGTGATTATTGTATGGTAATTTAAGGTTTATATGCAAATTAGGGTTACATGATATCCACAAAATACCGAGCATTCAAGTTCAGTTTGTTTGACTGTTTCTTCTGTTCGGCCAGGATAGAGTTTCGTTTTGAGAGGATCTGCAGCTGAATTCTCTATTCTACTGCGAAGTACTGACCACTAACTTGATTAATAATCTCTTACGTCTTTTCTTATTCCTATAGTTCGAATCCGGATCACAATTTTTACTAAGCCTTATTATACAACATGCAAAATGACGTGTACACCGTTGATATCGTTAGGGGGCAAAAGGCTATACATTCTGTGACGTCAACCAAAACGAAAAAGATACAAAGTCATCAGGGCCCTGTTGCATATAACTTTTTTAAAACCATAATTGAAACTATAGTAGCTACCGTAACTGGCTGGCGAATCAATGGTAAGCTACTATATATGGTAATTATTTTCATTGCATAAACAGATTAATTGAAACTAGTAAGTTACTATATTAATTGAAACGAAATTACGCTCGCGCTACATTTGTTGATTTCTCTCAGCATTCAGTACCATGGCAGCAGCAAAGCTGATTGAAAAGCTCAGGGATCTTCGTGTTGACCGCCACATTAGTTCAATGGATTGGTGATTTCCTCGTGAACAGAACCCAACAGGTATCGGTTAATGGTGTTCTCTCGCGACCGATGTCAACGAGCACCGGGTCTCCTCAGTGTTGTGTAATGTCTCCCATCCTTTTTATACTCTATACGAATGACTGTCAAGCTGATGGTGTAAATACAAGTATTCTTAGATACGCCGATGACACGGTAATCGTTCGTCTCATCACGAAGAATGACGAGACAGAATATAGGAGAACATTAAACTATTTTGTACAGTGGTGTGATTCTAACTATCTAATACTCAATGAAAAGAAAACAAATGAAATTGTATTCGATCATGGGAAAAGGCAAAATGTTGCTATAAGTCCAGTTCGCCTCCAGAATTCAGTCATTGAAATCGTTCCGAAATATAAATATCTCGGTGTAGTAATTGATGAGAAGCTGAATTAGGTAGAACAGAGCAAACATGTTTTGGGAAAAGGTCACTTCCTGAGAAAACTCAAATCTTTCTATGTCGACAAGACTATTCCAAAACTCTTCTACACCGCAGTCGTTGAGAGTACTATCCTGTATGGCTGCCTCTCTTGGTATTGTAGTTTAAGAAAGTGTGACCACACAAAAATTCAAAGGTTGTTGAACCAAGCAGGTAAAATTGTTGGTGAAAAATTCAGTCTTGATGATATCTGCTCTGTCCGTGTTCTTAAGAAAGTTGAGAATGTCATGAAGGATCCCCAACACCCCCTTCATCCATGTTTCTCCTGGATGAGATCAGGCAAACGACTTCAGTCTGCAAAATGCAGGACAAATCGTTATTTGAATTCTTTCATTCCATTTGCCCCTAGAGCCTTTAACAACACAAGTTAACTTTTAATTTGTATCAATCAATATAGTTCACCTGAAATTGCGACCTTAAAATTATTATGTCTAAAGAGCTGGGCTTTTAAATGCAATTTAACTCTGACTTGCCATACTCGTTGACATGTGCTGTGTTGCTAAGTTCGTAGTCATGAAAGAGTAAGAGTAAACAAACAAATTGCATGTAATAATATTCATCACCAACATGGAGACGCCGCATATCAACGGACCAGTTTCGCAATGTGTTCGAGTTGAGTGCGTGGGTCTGCGTGGGTGCCTGGATGCGTGTGGTTCCGTTCGCCTGTTAGGAGTGATTGCGTTTCGGTGGGCGGGGTGTGGGTTGCGCCAGTGGCGGATCCAGGGGGGGGGGGCCGGGGGCCCGTTCCCCCTCCCCTAGAAAAAAAAACATGTAAAAACACATTTTTTTGGGAAAAAAAAGAAGATGAGCCCCCTCCCCTGGCGCTCAAGGGGTGAAATTTTTTTCTTCACTTTTTGAAGGCAAGAAAAAAAAAACTGTGCTCACTCGTTATTTGAATTCTTTCATTCCATTTGCCCCTAGAGCCTTTAACAACACAAGTTAACTTTTAATTTGTATCAATCAATATAGTTCACCTGAAATTGCGACCTTAAAAATTATTATGTCTAAAGAGCTGGGCTTTTAAATGCAATTTAACTCTGACTTGCCATACTCGTTGACATGTGCTGTGTTGCTAAGTTCGTAGTCATGAAAGAGTAAGAGTAAACAAACAAATTGCATGTAATAATATTCATCACCAACATGGAGACGCCGCATATCAACGGACCAGTTTCGCAATGTGTTCGAGTTGAGTGCGTGGGTCTGCGTGGGGTGCCTGGATGCGTGTGGTTCCGTTCGCCTGTTAGGAGTGATTGCGTTTCGGTGGGCGGGGTGTGGGTTGCGCCAGTGAAGGATCCAGGGGCCGGGGCCCGTTCCTCCCTAGAAAAAAACATGTAAAACACATTTTTGGGGAAAAAAGAAGATGAGCCCTCCTGGCGCTCAAGGGGTGAAATTTTTCTTCACTTTTGAAGGCAAGAAAAAACTGTGCTCACTAACCCCCCTCCCCACTGAGCGAAAAATCGACCGGCACGATTTCCAAATTTTTAATTTTCGGAGGCAAAAAAATATTAAAAATTTGCTCACTACCCCTGAGCGGAAAATAGGCCGGCACGATTTTCAAATTTTCGCACGAAGTGGGCCCCTTTTTAGGCCCCCTCCCTTGCCGCCGGCTGGATCCGCCCCTGGGTTGCGCACATTGGTTGTTGCTAGGTTGGGCATCATTATAGTTTGCCCAGCCTTGTTGTGGCTAGTGTGGGCAATTCGCGCTCTGTCTATCGGGGTGTGGTCGCTCTTGGCAGGTCAGTAGAGTCACTGTGTCTGGCCGCCTCGCGGGGACCTGTGCATTCGGTTTGTATACGTTGCGAAACTGGTCGTGTGTATCTCCTCGACATGTATGGATGTATTACTGAAAACCTGTCATCACTATGTGCAATATCCATTTCTTTTACCGGGTCGGTCGGTCTTTTCCTGTGTCTTCTTCTTATTATTATTAAAATGATGAGTTCCCATTGCAGGATGTATGTACGAAGAAAATAGAACAAAATTATTGAATGTAACTTTTTTTAATTGGAATAGCTTACACATCTATCATCACTTTTTAAGTATAGCCAGTGAATGTATTATGAACTATGTGCAATTTTCTCTGAATTCGGGTTTGCCCGAACTATGGGTTGGGATTCCTTCTCTGCCCCCGTCTCGATCCTTCCCTTCCACCTCTCCCTCTCTCTCTTTCCTTTCTCTTTGTTTCTCTCTGTCTCTCTCTCTTTATTTCTCTCTCATATATCTCATAATTGAGAATGATCCTATCTGTTTGGATTGAAATCAATAAAGTTTGAATTTGAATTTGAATTTGAATTTGAATTTATATCTTCCTCTTCCTCTCTCTCCATCTCTGTCTCGCGTTATTTCTCACTGTCTCTCTCTCTCTGTCTCTATGTCTCTCTCTCTGTCTCTCTCTCTATGTCTCTCCGGCCTGGGATGAGTTTCTGGGGTGGGGGTGCAGGAATCGGGGTATTGTGTACGTTGTTATGTTGAAAATCTTGGGGCCTTTTCATTAAGTATATTTATTTGTGCATTATGTCGATGTCATGTTATGTTTTCATAATTTCTCACCGATTTGGAATGTAATTATTTCCTATTTCAATGTCATGCTTTTGATGTCTTTTTATACATGATTTTAACGTAAACGCATGATGTAAAATCCCACAATGAATTTCCATGTCTTTATGGGACGAAATAAAATTTATTAAAATTGAATTGAATTGAAATTAATTAATTGAATCGATCGAAACAAGCACGCGCATGCGCAGATCGGTGAGCGGGATGTTTATTTTTTGTCGATCGTCTGCTACTGTTCCGAGAATCCAGGGTCCCCAATTAACGTAAGTTTACGCTTTTCTAATTTCCCAAACTGCAGTACTTCAGAAATGAAAATGAATTGTTCTTAGTCATGTTGAATTTGTAAATAGGGCGAATCTCTTCAAATTTCATTGAATGTATTCATTGTAATGACAGTTTTTGTTACGTTGTCGGTGATGTGGTTTGTTACCGCGGCTGTGCTGTACGAGATGGGCCCCGCGAATCTCCCCCGGAGCTCTGGGAGCGATTTCGCGGTACCTCCGTGTGTGTACGTATCGTACATTGTCTGTGATTGTTCATTGTTACGTGCGCGAAGGTCTGCTCTAAGTTTATTTAAACATCGAAATACATGATCCATGATATTGCAAACGAATAATATATCATCCTTACGATGCAGAGTCACAGTTCAATCTCTTTTCCTTGATTATTTTTCTGTTTTAAGTTTAGTTTATTTTAAGTTGTTTATTTTTATTTTTAATGAACAACTCAGACTCAGTCCTATCGATGCAAGTCATTAAAGATACTATGTCCCTTTTGCAGCCAACATCAATGTTGTAGAACTTTGCTGGAATTATGAATATGTCACGTATGTCCTATCTGTGAAATTTAAACGTTAGCAGTGTCCTAATATTCAAATTATGCAAGGAAACCCGTTTACTTGCTAGATTTCACTGTCAGACACTATTGAGTAACTGACTGTTTTTTCATCTTTGTTAATAACATATATAAAATGAGCTGTAAAGGGTACATGAGCATTTATCTACATCAATAACCCACTTCTTTTAATGGCCAAAATTAAACTGATTGAATCTTTGCGCATCATAAAACGTACGACCATTCAGTACAATGGTCTGAAAAATCAGACTATTACTTACTGGCTCTATAGCTCCTAAGTCGATTCGACAACTAATAGTCATTATTTTCCCCCTTAAAGACATTTTCAAGCCCCCCTTTTTTAAGGGAAGTTCTAAATTAGTATTGTCTTTCAAATGCCGTTGGAATTTAACCTTTTCTTTTTTTAGCCTGCAAATGGGACATAGTACCTTTAAGTCAATGGCACTGACTATCAAGATAATAACCGTGTTCGAGCTAACTCTGTGCTAGACCGAAAATTTCTGTCTCTTTCGTTCGTTAGCCTCTGATTTGGGTAGGGTCGGCTCCTCTTTTTAGAGACAGAAGCCGACCATATAGGCGCTCCTGTGCAAACTCGGTGGAACGGATCTGGCCACCAAATTCCGGCCAAACTTTTGGACTAAAATGTCACTTTAGCGGATTCATATCCGATGCATTTATTTTTGTAAATTAGGTCTAGGCTAATATACATCAGTTTCACTTACCAGATTGACTGTATGATGCGTTTAAGGGTCTTTTTTCCCGGTTTTCTTCGTCGAAATTGAACTCCTCTCTGTGTTGAATTTTTGCAGCGCATGCGCAGTAACAATTTCAACACGGATGTAGATTAGAGACCTCTACCGGTACTTGCAATCAGCCGGGGTGAACAAATTTACCAAAACCGTTCATGTATATTTCGTGTGCGAGTTGGCTAAAAGATTATCTGACAACCCCCTCCCACTCTCCCTGTACCGAAATAAACAAAAGGAAAACAAAAAGAAAGCAAAATAAAAACAACCTCCCCCTTAAAAAAGGTCCCTTTTCGGGGGGGGGCGGGGATAGTGCCCATGTGCCCCCCTCCCGGATCCGTTACTTGACATGTAAACCAATATTTGCTACATTACACTTCAGTCGAAAGAATCGCAGTATGTTTTTATTCACAGATAGTAAGCATACCAGCCCATCTAAAGATTAAATAGAAGATATCATAATATTATAGGCTATTCAAAAACACAATTATATTTATTATTGCTATTTGTTGTAGTTGTTGTATTGTTTTTGATATTATTTCTATTACTAATATTATTATTACTTTAATAATTGCTCCAAAAAAATGTATTTAATAGTGTTAATTTTAATGAAAATGAAAATGAAATGACTAGTCTAAAAAATATTATCGATATAGTACCATGGATTAAAGTTGTAGTTGTCATTCATGTATCCAAGTGGATCATAAATTATGGTTTCTTATTGACTGTAACTTAACATCAATTTTTCTCACTGTTTCCATAGCAACAGTATTTTTAAACATGACTGACAACTGTGATAAATTACAATTGTAATCATTTGAAAAACTTAAAATAGATATATTGACATGCTTTCAATGTGTTTTTAACTTTCCAAATTACAACCATAATTATGATATTTTCCAAAATTCCAATATTTTGTATCCGTTAAAGATACTATGTCTCTTTTGCAGCCAACATCAAATTCTGTAGAACTTTGCAGGAATTATGAATATGTCACGTATGTCCTATCTGTGAAATTTAAATGTTAGCAGTGTCCTAATATTCAAATTATGCAAGGAAACCCGTTAACTTGCTAGACTTCACTGTCAGACACTATTGAGTGACTGACTGGCTTTTTTCATCTTTGGTAATAACATACATAAAATGAGCTGTAAAGGGTACATGAGCATTTGTCTACATCAATAACCCACTTCTTGTAATGGCCAAAATTAAACTGATTGAATCTTTGCGCAGCATAAAACGTATGACCATTCGGTACAATGGTCTGAAATCTTAGACTATTACTTACTGGCTCTATAGCTCCTAAGTCGATTCGACAACTAATAGTCGTTATTTTCCCACTTAAAGACATTTTCAAGCCCCCTTTTTTTAAAGGGAAGTTCTAAATTAGTATTCTCTTTCAAATGCCGTTGGAATTTAGGGGAGCCTTCCAAAGTTGCGACTGTGCCCCGACGCGTCGGGGCGCAGAGCAGGATATGAGAACAAAGGAGGCGTCTTTCTGCGCCCATTTGCGCCCATTTGCGCCGGGTACGAGAGGACGCAATTTGGTTTCCAGCTCATTAAAATCTGGCTATTGTTTGGAGTTTCATTGTTACGAGATTGCCCCGCCGCGGCGGGTCCCGGCGAAGCACTTGACATTTGTGAATGGGAGCTAAAACTTTGAAAAGCTTTCGCGCCCGGTCCGGCGACTCTGAAAAGATTTACTTTGGCTACTGATTTGTTTTAATATTATTTTACGTAGATGACATTGGTTACAATTTTTGTTTTTATTGTTTATTTCCCTCTCAACATCGGAGTTCTGTAGGCGTCAATGTTGGCATGATTGTTCATTATTTCATCTCCTCCTGTTCTGTCCATGATTGTGTTCAATATCAATTTTAATACAAATTGATCTGTTCACGAAAAAAAATATTATTTTATACTTGCCCAACTCTCTCTGACATTGTTTTCCTCATGCATGTTTTGACACTGTATTTGTTTCATATTACATTAAATTTGTGTATATTTCCTTTTTCTAGCGATGTTATCGCATGTTTCGGTTTTCTTGTTTTGTTTTCTTAAATTTTCGTTTATTTTTCGTTGTATCTTGTAAACCGTTCCGTCGTATGATCATTATAAATCATATAATTGTATCGATCATCAATCTGTTATTTCAATACATAGGTCCTTTAAATCTACGTAAAATTAGAGAACGTATTTTTAAATCCGTGATTTTGAAAATGATACTTAATCAAGAACGTCGTAATTACTTTCTCCTTGAAATGAATTTATAGAGCGTTTTATATGTCTTACGATTTTTTTTAAAATGCTAATTATATCCGTATTGTCATGAACATCATCAATATATTTCGTTAGAAAGAAGACGCTCATTTTCAGAATGTTGTTTCTTTGCAAAACACTAATGTTACGAACAAAATTAAATACACCGTACCCGTATCATCGGGGAAATCGCAAAACTCCCAGGGAGATTATCAATTGCAAATCAACATAGTAAATTATGCCTAAATCGTAAGAATAGAGCATGCATTAAAAAAGAAGAGCGTTACCAGGAAATTGATGTTTGAAATTTCACGTCGATCATTTCAAGAAGAAATTAGTTTTTCATTCTGTTCCAAAGAAATTTTATCAAATATTTCTTTGCGAAGAAGGGGGGTTACAGCCGCGGCCAGTTTTAGATCTAGGTCATTGTTGTGAAGAAATAAAATACGTATATATTGTGCTAAATTGGGGCCACGTGGTATCGAAAGAGCGTAGTGCGTTCTAGAACAAATACAGGCCATGGCAATTCGTTGATTTGCTTCTCGTAACATTGTTACAGAACTGTCTCGCTGTCTAAATAAGGATCCATCCCGGGGATCCATCAGGCATGTGTTGGTATCAAGTAGTAGATGGAATTTATAATGATTGCGTTATTTTGGGCCATTGATTTTTTTTTGGCTAGCCCTTATTCTTCTAGTTCTACTAGGTTATCGAGAAACACAAATAATGTTGATATTTTCCGCAATCCCTTTAGCGCCGAGGGTAGAAAAGCCTATAGAAAAGTCAGCTGGACAATAGCAATTTAATGTTGGTCGAACAATCAGGGAGAAATACTGGACAAACGGGTACACGATATTAGCTCACGTCTTCAATATAACCAGGGAATCCTGATATAACTATTTAAGCACATGCTCACAATATGAATATAAAATCTGGCTATTGTTTGGAGTCTCATCGTCACGAGATAACCCTGCCGGCGCACTTACCGGCGAAGCGCTTGACATTTTGTGAAAAGCTTTCGCGCCCTTTCGCGCCCTTTCGCGCCCGTTCCGACGCATTTAAGTTATTCCTGTATTAAATCCCCGCGTGTGTGTCCGCTCTCGTCTTGAAAGATTTGACTATAAAAATATTCACTTTGGCTTCTGATTTGTTTAATTATTATTTGACGAATATGACATTGATTTAGATTGTTGTTCTGATTGTTTATTTCTCTCCCAACATCGAAGTTTTGTAGGCGTTAACGTTGGCATGATTGTTCATTTCTGTTCATGAATGTGTTCAATACTTGTATTATATTAATTTGTTCACGAACAAAACAGAAACGATATGTATAATTGTATTCCTTCTGTATGTTTTGACACATTATTTGTTTCATATTGCATTTATTTTGTTTGTTTCCTTTAATGGTTGCCTGATATGTTTTGCAATATTTTCTTTCTCATATTGCAGCGAGTTTATCAGATGTTGTTCCGTTTTCTATTTTGTTTTATATTATTTTAGTTGTATATTGAAAAGCGTTCTGTCATCCGATCAAAATAGGTCATATATCTAGATCATCAATCTGTTCTTCCACATGCAAGAACGATTTAAAGAATAGAAACGTAGGTTCTCTAAATCTTCGCCAAATCAGCTATTGTATTTCAAAACCCGTGATTTAAAAATGATACTTATAATCAAGGACATTGTAAGATTCTCCTTGAAATAAGATTATAGGGCGTGTATAAATATGTCATACGAAACAAACAAACATCTGCTAATTAAAAATATTACAAAAATGATACCCGTATTGTCGGGAGCCTGCATCATCAAAACGTTTCGGTAGATGGAAGACGCTCTTTTTCGAAATGCACTCACCAAAATTCTGCTCGAATCATAAGGAACACTGTCTCCTGCAAAATCATAAAACTAATTTTACGAAAAAATGAATATCTGCATCATCGTGGAAATCGATATACTCCCAGAGAGATTATCATTTGCAAATCAACATTGTAAATTATGTTTGAATCGTATGGGACCTTGAATGAACAGAGCATACCGATTTCAGAAGAAAAAACAGTGTTTATCGGACATGATGTTCGTTATTTCCACCTCGAACAATTCGAAATCGCTTATCTGTTCCAAACATGATATTCGATCGAATATTTCTTTGCGAAGAAACTGTATTGATGGTGGCATTTGTCGTAACAATTTGTTGTCATCAATTGCTCGTGAGGTTTTGACGTTTCATATTTATTAGCTAGCGCTAGTAAAGTCTTTTTAACGTGCCCTGTATATAGTTATAAGGCCTGAACACGTCATGTTCACATTGGGTGTTATATAGCATACGGATATTATAGTAACTGTAATTACATGTAACTTTTACAAGCACTTTGTTATTGCAACACAATGACAAAAGACAGCTCTTTGAGCAGCTAATAGTTGTTGCGCCCATTGTTCCGCGCACATAGGCGGCTATTACCCTTTAATCACAATAGCACCCGACCCCTACCCACGCACACATACACAATCACCATACTCGGAATAACCTATTGTAATCAATCAATATGAAAGTAAAATAAAGATGTTTACGCTTAGTGTTTGGATGTCACACTATCTACTGGATAGTCATAACCGTGTACAAAATCAATGTCAAGTGTTAGTGCATATCATTTTGCATTTTCACTTCATTACTTGGCCAAATTACATCCAATGAAAGGGATTTAGTAACATTACTTTGTGGACATAGCGGATCATACCAATACATATTTTATTAATCACCCATCACTTTTTGCAATTGTCAACAAAGTTACTAAATCCCTTTAACTTGGATTTTCTCACATTACCTTATCAGTGGGCATATTAGCTCACAATAATGTAGTTACTTGATCCCTTCGATAGTGCGTTTTTTCCATTGTAATTGCTGATTTGCAGAAAATGCGTTCGAATAGAGCTGCGCTCAAATTTGTGAAGATATCGTTGCGTTTAGATCTATTTATTTTTCCATTAAACATATAGTATTGTACTTGTTCTATTCTTATCGATGTTAGTTATTCTATAGCTTTACATAATTATGAGAGGTTTTCACAATTATTGGTGACATCCTATATAATGAAATATTTATTATTAAACACGTATTCGGACTCCTTTTTGCGCAATTTGTCAAGAATTTAAAAACTTATACATTTGCACGTTATAACCTCGATATGAAGATGGAAAACACGGTACGAGCGCCTGATGATATCGAAATAAAAGAATATTACTGTACAATAATTATAAAAAGTAAAATTGTTGAGTGTAAATAACGATTAAAAAAAAGAAACTGAAGAGGAATCCACAGCGGGGCGGTTGGTGTTGATCGTAGAGACAAATAGCATAATAATAAATAACAATACGTCCAACTTTCTCTCTCTCTCTCTCTCTCGTTTTCAAATTGTCATTTTCTATCTTCATCTCTCATAGTGTTTTCTGTTCCGTGATTTTTGATGAGATCGCGTTTCGACTTACTCCTAAATAAAATTAGATGATCATAATTATAACGTAGAACCAGATTTGACCCTATCTGAAATATTCATTCAAATATATAACAATCATTGAAAGATAAAGGAATAATACAAATGTGACTTAGTAAAATGTCACAGACGAAAAGATGACATGAGAAATGATTGTTTCTCTCTGTATGATGTCTTAATTTCTCTATATCTCTTGCTCGCTTTCTCAGCGCCATTTTCCATCTTCATCTTTGGTACTGTTTTCCGTCCCAAAGTATTCCTTTCGATCTTGAGATAAATTATTATACCATAACCTCGATATGGAGAAGGAAAACACAGGACGAGCGCCTGATGATTCATATTATAAAAAGTAAAACTTTTAAATGTAAATCTGTGTTGCATCAAAATGATATGAAAAAAAGTTTATTATGCTATGATATTGACGTTACTTATATACGTCGGACATAATACTTTAGCGAAAAGATATAAATAAACCCCCAAAAAGTAACTAACAAAAAAAATCAGAGCTGGGGTGATAGGAGATTCGGAGAGACAAATATCATAATAATAAATACAGTACAGACTACGTCCATCTTTCTATCCCTCCCGCCCCTCTCTCTCTCTCTCTCTCTCTCTCTCTCTCTCTCTCCCATTGTCTGTCTGTATGTCTGTCTTTCTCTCTCTGTCTTTCTGTCAATGTCGTTTTCCATCCTTATCTTTCATGTTGTTTTCTATTCCGACATTTGCTAGTATGCCGGCATCATTCCTACCTTGAGACAAATTATTATAACATTTCCTGATAATGTACACAAAATTATACCTTATATTTATTATAGGAAAGGAAAATAGAGAACGAGCGACTGATAATGTCGAAATGAGAAGAATACTACTGTATAAAAATTATGGAAACTAAAAGTTTTGATTTTGAATGTAAATCTTTGTTGCGTCAAAATAAAATGATACGTTCATTTACGATATTGACAGAAATAATATACATCGGACATTATACTTTAGCACAAAAGGGTTATCTAGAAGAAGGTGGACAACATTATAAGAAAAAAGAATAAAATTTTCTTTTATTTATAAAAAAATAAATAGCAGAAATACCCTACCAAAACCGAAGAAATCTTGAAGAGGGAGACAAGAAAAATAAGTATGAAAAGGACACAACAAATTACAAAAAGGATAGGATTCTACAGCGGAAGATGATAGGGGAAACGTAATAGTTTGTAAGTATTGGCAAATTTTGACAAAGTATATACAAACAAAAATGACACAGAAATATTTGAAAGTATTTTAGACCTATATAGAATATACGAAAAGATTTATGTCTTAGGCCCCTACAGCTAAGTTACGTAAGAGGAACAATGAACGTGGCCAAGGGTAAAGTTCGTTGTCATGGTTGTAAACCCAATAATAGAAGAACGGAACGGAAGTTACGTAAGAGGAACAATGAACGTGGCCAAGGGTAAAGTTCGTTGTCATAGTTGTAAACTCCAACAGAAGGAACGGGTTAACAAAGTTTTATTGACATGATAGGTTGAACGAGAACACAGATGGAGACGAAGACAAATACATTAAATTCTTACGTTGTTTGCACTTCTTTCTTTATTGTTTCGTAACATATAATGAATCACTATATTTTCAATATCATTTATTTTCGAATAAACAAAAGACTACCAAGACTTGACGGCGATTAACTCCTTATTAGCCACACCCAAAAAAACCACACTAAACGCGATGCGGAAATAAAACACACTGAGGCACAATGCCAATTTCACGAAAATCCTGACGTATTCAGAGAGGGAGGGGGAGGAGGGAGACAGAGAGAGAGACAGACAAACAGAGATAGATAGATAAATAGATATAAAGAGAGAGAGAGAGAGATGATTGTGATGAATTATGATTTTGTTCTAATCTCTGTCATTCATTTAAGCTCTTTCCATTAAAAACAAAACAAATCAAATATGCGTACAAAATTCAATAAATATTTTATTGATACAGCAACCTCATATCAAAATAGGGTTGTAAGAGATGTATAGATAAAAAAAAAATTAACAAAATTAAGCGGGAGGCAAAACTAAAACAAAATGAATATTTCAAATTATGAGAAACGAAGTCGAAAGCATTCAAAGTAAATATATATTTTTGTCGAGAATAAAACAATGTTCATCTCAAAATTCATTTCCCAAATAGTCCTATATTTGATTTGCACATTTAAAAGAAAGGTCATTTAGTGTAGATCATGACATAATGTTGGTCAGAATATAGTTACAAAATGTGTCGAAAACCCATGTAAAACGAAGGTTTAGGCCTATTATGTATGGCTCGGTTGATAATCGGCCGAGCTTTAGCAGACGACAATCATTGACAATGGGGAAATGAATGGAGGTATCGACCGATCTGCGCGTGCGGCGGTGCTTACGCAATTTGTATTGTGAGTGTATTAAAAGGAAAGACGTGAAGCTTCAGCAAAATAAGACGGCAATTTCCTCCAAAAAACAGACCTTATTTTTGTATTGATGAACAAAACTTATATTTTTAGAAAGAAAAAGTCTGATCTTTAATTTTTACATTTACTAAAAATCACGAAAATGACTGAATGAGGCGCAATGAGCAATGAAAATAGAAAGCACCGCCAAATTTTCAATTACTGGCGATGTAACCGAAATCGCTCCGTCACAGATTTACACGACGAGTATGGAAGGCCGTTCGTGCCATTATTCGTTTGGGGCATACGTATGGAACGCGGCATACGTATGCATCTGCCTTAGCAAACGTATGCTAATTGACCAATCGCCGCCTGTTATTTAGCAAACGTTTGCACAGTGCGATAGCATACGTATGCAAGTTTATTAGCAAACGTATGCCCGTTTCCATACGTATGCGCAGTATGCTAGTAAATTGATTTTCAGGCAACCAATCAAGTCCGCTGTTACAAAGCTGCTCAGCTCAGTATGTACGGGGTGCGTATTTTTTATTTACACGAATTTCTCGATTAATTCCAATGAAACCGCTCGCGAAGAGTCTAGACTGGATAGGAGAGCTCATACGCTAGTGTGAATTTACATCGAGGACAAAGTTTGCTTAACTTTTTCTTGAAACACTTGAATGGTTATGGAATCTGTTTGTGTTTCTAATCTTCAAATATTAATATTATTCTGCATCAAATATAAAATATTTGATTTCTACTGTGGTATGTAAAGGCATGAACTTACGTTAATACATGTACAGTACGTACAAATATATCTTTTTTAACCAAGAAGATGCACCATGGTAATACATTTTAACAAACACATCAACATATTACCTAGACATCTCATCACCATAGCCATTTTAAAACCATATATTAATGATACATGTAAAATATAGATTGAAGCAATTCTAGTCCATTGGCTGTATCCTGAGTGTGATTTATATAATGAATTTTGAGTAATATTTGCATCTACCTGTAGTTGAAGAATAGATATAGTTCTCTACTAGAATATATGGAGATGTGGAGAAATCAAGTTGGAGCTCAATTGGAAGGAAGTAACGAGAAATATTAAAGCAAGAGAAACTGAGAGATGAGGAAAGCAAGAAGTTATTGAAATTGAGAGATGACTCATGAGATAGCCTTGCATTAATGAATCCTTTATATAATGTTGTCTTGAGAGGAAGTAGACGTTTTTTTAAATTGGAGATTAGTGTAAGTATTAGAAAAAACGGAAATAGAATTAATGAGAAAGTTTTTTTAAATCTTAAATCGAGATCAATACATGTAATTAGACAGGAATCTGCAACTGGCATTTATGTGCGATGTCACACCAACGCGTAACGCATGTCACACACACACAAAATGGAAAAGAGACAATAATGTAAAAGAGAAGAAGATAGAGGATAGAGGAAAAGGAGAGAGACAGAGAGAGAGAGAGAGAGGGAGAGAAAGAAAGAAAGAAAAAGGAGGAACATGAAACTTAAATTTACACTTAGGCCTACAGATTACATTTCCGACTGCGAGTGAGTTGGCTTGACATATTATGTGCCTAAGAAGTCTGCGGACGAAAGTACAACAATACGAAAACAGAAGTTATATAAAATTGTCTTTAAAAGAGAAAGAGAAGTTATTTCTAGAATGAAATGAAAGGGGCTATGTGACTTTCAAGGAGGAAATTACAATTTCTATCGCTCGTAACGACTATTTTAAATTTCCTATTTTTTTTTTATTCAAGAACTTCCTGGGGCTCCGCCCCAAGACTCCCGGCAAAGGCAAATTATTTACACAATTTCTTGCTGTCTGCTGCCTCGAGATCACTGGACTCTGACTGGAGCGAAGAAAGGTAACAATATAGCAAGGAAGGATTTATCCTTTTTATTATTAAAGACTCCCGGCAAAGGCTGTCCCCCTGCACCCCATCCGTAAAGATAGAAATGGTTCCCAAGACAACCTTTTGTTGTATAAAATTGGAGAGAGCGTGATTTTTTTTGTAGTTTAAGCTTCTAACAACCACTCCCGTGGACCTTTTATTATTCACACGTCTTGCTGTCTGCTGCCTCGAGATCACTGGAGCGAAGAAAGGTAACAATGTATAGCGAGAATCCCTATTCAGTGAAGGATTTATCCTTTTATGCAGATATATTCTTCTACCATTCTTGACCAGAAGTGCGTTTCAAACTCAATGATGTGGGCATCATCCCATAGAATGTTGTGTCCAGTATTAAGAGCGTGTGCTGCTACTTAATTGGTGCCTAATCTGAGGGCTTAAAAAGAGCATACAATAGGGGCAGTGCAATTTAAAGGGATGGATTAGAGTTTATTTCTAAAATGAAATGAAGGGGCTATTTGACTTTCAAGAGTGATAAAAACTCTAATCCATCCCTTAAAATTTAAATTGCACTGCCCCCATTGTGTGCTATTTTCAAAGAGCACATAAAGCCTTCAGATTGAACATTCCATCCCATAAAATTGTCTATAAGAGAGAAAGAAATAACCTCTTTTTTCTCCTAAAGACAATTTCTCTTGAAAGTCAAATAATCTCAAGAGCATCCTGGGGCTCTGCCAGGCTCCTCAAGCTCTGCCATGTACGGATCTATTAGAAAGCAAAATAAGCCCACTAAATAATTAATATATATTCAAACGTCATAGCGATTCATCCAAATAAAATATCCACGCAAGAGGCATTTTGAAAGTTTTAAGAAAATTCCTTCAAATTCCAGGAAATTGGGTGTTCTTTTCGGGAAACTCTATTTAAACGAGTGGAAGCACTGGCGGCTCTGTTTTTTAAACTGTAACAATTCTCCTTGGATCAGATATAGACCAAAAACAAGCCTCATTATCTTCAGTATACAAGTGTCATTTCGACCTTACAGCTTTCATAGAAATCACTTCTGGACCGTCAAAGAAAAAGAAAAGAAACCCCTGGCCTACGCATTATAAACATCAGGACAAACTTGACAAGGAGAAAGTTATCGATCTCGAGTGTCAATTTTCATGACTTTCTTCTTTGTTCGATTTCTATAATCTCCCCGGATTTGTCTGTTTCCACTAAGACCAACTTTTTTTTACAAAAGGGTGCCAATAAGTACGCGTGAAAGGGAGAGAGACGGAGAGAGAGAACGATAGAGGGGATGCAAATATAAGGTCAAGAAAGAGACTAGAGAAAACGGGAAAAGGTGAACTAAAGAGAACATTTTGCCAAACACATAGAGAAGGAAATGAAGAAAGACATCAAAAGGAAAACAAAGCAAAAGAAGAAAATAAAACAGATTGGGAAATAAAGACATGCACGTTAAAGCTGTAGAGGTGTTGTGGTCGAGTGGATACGTCGCCGGACTGTCGATCACAAGGTCCGCGGTTCGAGTCCCGCCGCTGCACTAATGTCCTTTGGCAAGACATTGATCTACATTTGCCACACTCCACCCAGGTGAAGTAAATGGGTACCTGGTAGGAATTTATTCCTTGAAACGCAGCGCGTAACAGCTGCACTGCTAATGCCAGGGTAATTATGCTGCATTATTGTAGAGCGCTTAGAGACTTCTGATAAAGTAAGTGTTAGGCGCTATATAAGCACTGTAATTATTAAGCTTTGTGCTCAGGGCGGCACTCGCGAGGGGAGCCTTTTCATTAATTACTCTATTTCCTTCTGATAAAGGGCCCTTTTCCCTTTTTTTATAACAGCCCCTTCCCCTTTTCATAAATACTCCTTTTCACCTCTGATAAATGCCCCTATTGAAATCTGATAGGTGCCCTTTTCTTCGACAGATGCCCTTTTCCTTTCTCATAAGTACCTTTTTCATCTCTGGTGAGTGGCCCTTTTCAGGTTCGAGGTTTATTATGACATGTGCCCCTTTTCTTTCTAATAAAATTTCTGATTGTCCTTTTTTCTTTCTGAAAATATCCCTTTTCCTTTCTCCATAACATACGCCCCTATAGAGCGACTTAGAGCAACTTTTTCATTTATTTCCAAAGCTCGCTCGCATTTATATTTGGTATAATCGTGTTACTTATGATATGTATTTTCAGCCTTTCATGTTTAAATTGTGCTTAGAACCCATCAGGATTTGTTGTTGTTTTTCTCATTATGAAACTTTTTGCCCTCGACGTCAGAAATCTTAAAATTTTCTTAATATTCAGACCATCACACCCAACTGCAAAGTATGATTCTTAAACAGTATATTGGACCAAAGTAAAGAGAGAAACAAATATTGAAATCATCCCTGATAATGTAATCACAATCATAAAACTGTAGGGGTATATAGGCCTACCAATGTCTAAATATGGTAGATTTACATTTTGATGGTTCCATTTGTAGGTGCCCCTTATATTCCAGAAAGTACCCTATTTTGACGGTGACCCCCCATTTTGGAAAATGCTCCACCGCGCCTGTTTGTGCTTAAACTTTTTTTGTTAAACTCATACTCCTGACCGTCTATCGTCGAGTCAAAAGACTGAAAGGTCCTTTATATTTAACGACATGTAACGATTTTGGTTTACGGTTTATTAAATACTGAACCTGGCAGCCCGTAGGCTGAATTACATTAAATTTACATGATAAAAACAACTGAACTTGCACATCAATGTTGTAACAATTATCATAAAATGTGAGAACATTAAAACATTAAAACAATACGGCAATCAAAATAATTAAGACAGTATTCTTAAAACAGGATCAAGCTATGTTCACATATTACACCGAGAGATATAGCAAAAAGGAGAGTAGAAGGAAAGTGGGAGAAAAGAGAGTTAGAGAAGAGCTAGGAATCGAGAGGTGGATTCCAATGAAACCGCTCGCGAAGAGTCTAGACTGGATAGGAGAGCTCATACGCTAGTGTGAATTTACATCGAGGACAAAGTTTGCTTAACTTTTTCTTGAAACACTTGAATGGTTATGGAATCTGTTTGTGGGGCTCCACCCCCTGTACACCAAGCAAATTAGTGTCCTGCCAGTGTCACAAAAAAGGTATAAAAATATGCTCATCTGACTGTAATTAAATGCCCATACGCCCTGAGCTTCCAGGGCTCAGCCCCTGACCCCGGGGCTTTGCCCCTAGACCCCACGCCGATTTACGTTACGCTCTAGCTGATCGTAAATACTTTAGCCTCCCCACCCACTTTCAAAAACGTTTAGCAGGGCCTGCATGTAAGAGTGGTGGTGATGCGGATTTTTTTCTGCCCCCAAACGATTTTGCTCATTACACCACTGCTTTAGTGGTCACCATTACGTACCAATGTTTGGCTCGCACAATTTCAAATTTGGCCCCTAAGAAATCCTGGATCCGCGCCTGGGTCCATAAGTCCTGTTAAAAGCTACTTTCTACAAAAACATTATTGCGTATAAACAATTACTAGTTTCTGAAAAGGCAAACTCAGTCCTTAAATGGCTATGATAATGGGCCTGTTTGTTCTACTTAATGTCTCAGTGGCGTAGCCTGGATAAGCTCAGTCAGGGTGTTGGGGCAGAATTTCCCACAAGGGGGACAAATTACGACAGGATTATTATGTGTGTCATGTTTTCCTTTTTTGTCACCACAGGAGCGGGGGAAATATATTAGCTAGATTATGGGGCGTGTCTCTATATGTGTGTTATGTTTTCCTTTTTTGTCACCACAGGAGCGGGGGAAATATATTAGCTAGATTATGGGGCGTGTCTCTATATAATTATCAAAGCTAAAAAGTAAAATATACTTTTAAAAGACATAATACAGGAGATGCCTCCGCTCGCATAATGCCTTACGGTCAAAATCGTATTTCATTAATTGGCTTAAAATCTTACAAATCTAACTTCCTTACTGATATGGAAAATATATCGTGCAACATTTTATATTTATTGTCGGTAATATGTACTTGCATCAAGGGAATACTGCAGGGAGGGTGGACCGAATGGCGCAGCGTTGTCAGGCTGATTGGGAGGGGGGTGGGCCCGGGATGATGGTTCGCGTTTTAGGGTCGCTATTTATAATACAAGAAGAGGGTCGCTGTTCATAATACAAAATGAGGGTCACTATTCATAATATGGGATGAGGGTCGCTTTCCATAAACAACTGAAAATTAAATTAGCAATAAAGAAAATGATAACAAGAAATCGAAATAATGGATAGGGACACCCCACGGCTGTGGGTAGGCGGGGGAACGCCACATGGCCCCGAATATTTGTAGAAAACATTTATTGAAAACATACATTTCTGAACAAATAAAGAAAAAGGCGTGCCCCAATAGTGTACGCGACCCATCATCCTGCCCCAAATCAGTCCGACCACGCTGCGCCATTCGGTCCACCCTCCCGCAGTATTTCCTTGCCGGGTACAAGTACATATTACCGACAATTTTCGTGCAGCTATAACACCGCCCCCAAAAAAAAAAAATAAAATAAATAAAATAAATAAATAAATAAATATATAAAAATAAAAATAAAATAAAATAAAATAAAATAAAAATAAATAAATAAATAAAAATAAAAAAATGAGTGTCAAGTGTCAACCTTATGAAAATTTACTTTGGTGACAAGACGATATATTTTACAAGGAAACCACCTCAGCCCTCCGAAAATAAATATAAATGTCCGACATCTGAATGTCCGAGTCGTCATCATATAGGCGTAGGGGTGGGGCTGGGGATATTTCATAACTCAAATTCAAATTCAAATTGTATTGATTTGAATTTCAATTTTTGTATAACATTGATAACAAATTTCAAAATTATAGTGTAGCATTGATAGGCTAATTGAGTGGAAGAGAAGATGACAATAACCAGGAATGACAAAATTAACCTTCTACTACATGTCTTTTCTGGAATATAATACAGGGATAAGAATAAGTTATTTCCTGGCATACTTTTTACAATTTTGTTTTCTTTCTTTCTCTTTTTTTCTTTCAAATAAAAAGGAAAATATAATATACAAAGGCATGACAGTAAGACAATATAGGCATATATACATGTATATGCTTTATGATTACCAACCCTCCTACGAGATGACCTGACAATACGACCATGGGATGACAATATAAAATGCTTTTACAATACTAAATTCCATCGAGATTAGTAATATGATTTTTTTTTAAATCAAAAATCTATTCCTGTTCTAAATGTGTATGATGAATTGACAGGTGGTATGCATATTATGATGTGTTTGTTCTTTAATTATCTATCTTGTTTCATGACAACTCACGTCAGCCTTACTCGTTTGCCCTTTATTGTATTTTTTAATCTTTTTTTTTGTATATTTAAAGTAATTGATTCTTTTATTTCGTGTGTGAACCTGTATGCATGTATACATGGACTTGAATAACTATTATTTTCTGTGTTTTCTTTGAATTTATCATGTCTCGAATTAATTAATGTTTAACTTTTTCTGAACCTGCATGCATATTATTTATGTTTGCATTCCGTATTTTTTAAAATCATAAGCCTGCAGGGAAAATAATTTATATATTTATCATTATATCCTGCCCCCTGCCGGGACGGTAAGAGTACCACGTGCGTCGATCACCACGTGCTCGGCACCTTTTTGCTTGTCTGCGCTGCATGCACCTACCGTCCACACACACATACAAGGTACCTGATTGGTCGATCAATTATACGTATGCGCAGTAAACAACATACGTATGGAAACGGCATACGTTTGCTAATAAACTTGCATACGTATGCTATCGCACTGTGCAAACGTTTGCTAAATAACAGGCGGCGATTGGTCAATAAGCATATTGTAAGGCAGATGCATACGTATGCCGCGTTCCATACGTATGCCCCAAACGAATAATGGCACGAACGGTTTTTCCATAGACGAGAACGTGGACTGCCACGTAGCCATCTTCAAGGCACTGGCCCGTGCCCGGCAGTGCCCGGCAGTGTCACCGTGGAATTCCACGTTCTCGTCGTGTAAAATCTAAAAGCCCCTATTCGCCGCGAGTGGGCTCGCTCTCAAAGGGTTATGCTAATTTTTTCACTTTCTCTTATAATGTTGTCCACCTTCTTTAGCTAACCCTTTTGTGCTAAAGTGTATAATGCCCGATGTATATTATTTCTGTCAATAACATATAATGAACGTATCGTTTTATTTGATGCAACAGAGATTTACATTCCAAATCAAAACTTTTACTCTCTATAATTTGTGTACAGTAACATTCTTCTCATTTCGACATTATCAGCCGCCCGTTCTCTATTTTCGTCCCTATAATAAGTATAAGGTAAAATGGTAAATCATCAGGGATATGTTATAATAATTTATCTCAAGGAAGGGATGATGCCGGCAAACAAGCAAATGGTGGAATATAAACAACATGAAAGATGTAGATGTAAAACGACATTGACAAAAAGACAGAGATAGAAAGACAAACATACAGACAGATTCAGACAGAGATGGGAGAGAGGGAGAGAGAGGCGGAGAGATAGAAAGTTGACGTAGTCTGTACTGTATTTATTATTATGATATTTGTCTCTCCGACACCCCCCACACACACAGCTCTGATGTTTTTTCTTTTTTTTTGTTTATATCTGTCCGACGTAAATAAGTACCGTCAATATAGCATAATAAACCTTTTTTTTCTTCTTCATATCATTTTGATGCAACAGAGATTTACATTAAAAGTTTTACTGTACAGTAATATTCTTCTCATTTTGAAATCAATAGGCGCTCGCTCTGTGTTTTCCTTCACCATATCGAGGTTATGGTATAATAATTTATCTCAAAATCGAAAGAAATACTTTCGGAATAAAAGCAAATAACGGAATGGAAAACAGTACCAAAGATTAAGATGGAAAATGGCGCTGAGAAAGCAAGTAAGAAAGAGAGAGAGAGAGAGAGAGATAAAGAGACATACAGAGAGAAAAACGTGGAAACGAGATCTCATTAAAAATCGCGGAACAGAAAACACTATAAGAGATGAAGATTGAAAACGACATTGAGAAAACGAGAGAGAGAATTTGGGCGTATTTTCATTTATTATTATGCTATTTGTCTCTCCGATCAACCCCCACCCGTTCTGGTTTCCTCTTTAGTTTTCATTTATCATGATTTACGTTCAGAAAGAGTTTACAATTTTTGTTAATGACAGAATTAACGTAACTTGATCAAAATCGGTTCAGAAACAGCTGAAATATTAAAAAAAATACATCCGTTCAGATTTTCGTCGATTCATATCTATATACTAACTTGGGAGGGTATAGAGAGTGTTAAAGTCACTTTAGAAATATGGTTATTATTACCATTAGTATTTTTATTATGCATTTTAGAAAGATTTTCCTTTACTGATCATGACGCACCGTGAGTTCATTGATTACCAAAAAAGGTCAAACTCTCCCGTCTGACTATTGCAAAGAACGGCATGAGAGGAAAAGACACGACGCAAAAAAAATACACCGAGTTTTATTTTAATACAATATGGGTTGTTTATTAGAACCAAGTCAAGGGAGGAGAACAAAAACAGGATTTGACTGACAAAATATAAATTGTTCCAAGCTCAGGCTGTGGCGATGTGCAACGCGTAGCGTGAATAATGGCAGGAGAGAATGATAATTCCTTTGTCCATTACGACGCTAGAATAATATCGCGACGTGGGAATTATACAAATACGTTGATAATCATTCAAAATACAAACATAAACAAGCGTCCCAAACAGTAATTAATTTGCCGACTATAACCGCATACATGTATTCATTCACATCATTCGTCTTTTATTTTATGTTGTTGGGGACAATCAAGCTGGCAATTAAACAACCATTCATCGTACACAGTCATCTTTATTTCACATTTCATACAGTCGTCACAAATATTAAAAGGAGGCGTATTAAACCAAAAAAAAAATCATAATTTATTCTGATCAAGATGAACGAGTGTGTTGATTGCCCCCCAAAACAAAAATACTCCCACCAGACAAGTTCAGGCTGTGCTGTAGCAATGTACATCGCAAAGCTTCCACAATGATTGGAAAGATAATAAATACCCCGCCCGTTACGACGCAAAACGGCGCGGGAAGAATAGATCGCGACGCGAGAAGAATACATCAAGTTTTCACAAACAAGGGGATGTTTATCAGAACGAGAACAGGAGGAGGGGAAGACAGGACTTGACTGACAAATACACTCTGTATAGCAAGTTTAAAGCCCAAGTCCACTCCGATTTTCAAAAATTATAACATGTTGTAAATAAATCAAAGGTTAAAACTGCCAAATATCACGGGCGTACTTCAATCAGGTGATTTTTAAGAGCGATTTTTGTTTCGGGTATTTCGAGCAAAACATTTATATTGCTGTACGGATGTGACGTATGCTCCTCACAACGAAAGTGCCAGCGGTATACATTCTGACAATAGGCTATTTTCGTAATGTAACCAAATTTAATGCATACGTCTTTGTGAAGTGCCTCTATACAAACTATTTCATTCACCTGATAAGAATAATAGTGTTTCATTATTCTTATCAGGTGAATGAAATAGTTTGTATCGAGGCACTTCACAAAGACGTATGCATTAAATTTGGTTACATTACGAATCTGTGTTGTGAGGACCCTACGTCACAACCGACTCGATCATTAACTTGTTTTTGCTCATTAAAAAAAATTATTAAAAATAAATCTGAGCACCATTTTCCAAAACCAAGTTATATTTGGGCTTTTTAGATTGTTGTCTATCTAATCAGCTCAACTTTTCAGTGGAGTGGACTTGTACTTTAAGCTGTACCGCGGCGTTAATGTGCATCGCGCATCACGAGCGAGAACAATGACGGAGAGATAATCTTCCATCGCCTGGTAGGACGCGAAAGGGCGCAAGAAGAATAGAGCGGGTTTATACCAACAATAGACAGTTTCTTTTCATATGCAAGAATCAGGCGAGGGTGACTATCGCGCCCCTTCGCGCCCTTTCGCGCCTGAATGCGTCTCTTGAGAACCGACCGTTCTATTCATCGCGCCCCGACGCGTCGGGGCACAGTCACAACTTTGGAAGGCTCCCCTTAACCTTTTCCTTTTTTAGTCCTGCAAATGGGACATAGTACCTTTAACATGGTAATAGTCCGTTAAGGTCACACCCACGGCCAACATTAGAACACAAAAAGCACTTTCCAGTAGCTAAGGGTCCTTACTATCTCTCTTTCTCAATTAATCTCTTTCTTTCACGCCTATAGATTCGATTCAAAGAGACACCACCCAAACTCGATCCATACTGGCGGGCAAACTTCATGAATTACGACTTGATGATTTAGGTGATAGACTATCTGAAGGTAAAATTTTGCTTGAATTACACCGAGTTCATAGAAATAAATGTTTATATAGGTCCTATAATACTGCCAAGTTATTATGAGAAAAATGTTTCATGCTTTGAATCAAGCTGTTTATTATCTCGCTCACAATTTTTCTAAGTGAACGTCTTTGCCAAGTGATTTTCAATATTAAACCGCTGTAGGCACTGTGCGTATAGTTTACTAGTAACCAGATGCATCCCTAAAGAAAAAGTCGACCGGGAAAACTCCCTAAACTCTTTGTGGCTTATCGGCCCCTAGCCGCATAAGTCGGGGAAATTATTATTTTGACATGCTACATTGTTCCGGAACATTTAAATGACCATATACAAATGCTGCCATTCTTACTATTACTACCACGCCTGACTGCTAATACTACTCCGATTCTATACTACTATTTACTTATTCTACTACTGCATGCTACTACTACTACTACTACTACTACTACTATAGGTTTTGCGGCCAATTTCCCATTTTTTCATTCAAGTTCATATTCCGACCATTCGAATTCGCGCAAATCGCACTAGCAGCGTTGAATCAGCTTTCAAATTCAAAATTCGTCATTCAAATTCACTATCCGTGCAATCAATTGTTAAATCGGGTCATTCAAATGTCAACTAAGAGCGTACATTTCGTGCAAAGAGCATTCAAATTCATCCAATGCCGCCTACGGTACCTCGGTGGTCATTCAAATTCGTGAATGAGCAAGCATGTTTGAAATAAGTGCATTCAATTTCAAAAAATATATTGCGTTTAGTTTCTTTGGGGTCTTTAAGAAGCTTTTTTTGCTCAGTTTGTGAAAAAAGTAGACTTCATTATCATGACAATCGCATTATCTTTGTTCATTCTCATTTGTAAACTGTCTCGGCTAACAAAAAGTTTAACACATGAATATATATACACAATGTATAACTTGCTATATTACTCATGGCACACACACATAACAAAAAGCTGTATACAGTGTATATGAGAACTGCAGAAATTTCCTAAGAACTGTGGTCGAAAGTGTCATATCACTGGATCCAAAATGACACTCGGTTACTTTTTCCCTTTCAACCCATCAAATATTGTACAAATATCACACTTTTCGTTGCATGTTCAAAATATATAAATGCACATACCAAGATATGCCTAAGATAAGAAAAATTAAAAAGTTTTGTTTATTTTGTGGTGGACTCGGTGTTATGTCTGAGTATTGGGAAATTGTGTATGCTGATCTGAGGACAGGTTAAGTATACTTGTTCTTGTATAGGGGTGTTATCCGTGTTTAAAGTATAGTTTTATAGGAAGTGTCTTTGGATCAATAGGTGACTGGTATTCAGCTTATCATATCTGATTAGGCCCACCAAAAAGAGGTAAACAAAATATATGTATACAAAATTGGGGGGCTGGTAAACAAAAAAAGAGAAAAGTTAAGGGAGAGCTAGAGATTGGAGAGAGACAGAGAGCGACAGATAGAGAGAGAGAGAAAGAACGGGGAGAGGGTGACATGGGAGAGAAGGAGAGAGGAGAGAGATTGGGAGAGAGAGAGAGAAGGAGAGATAAAGGGCGTGATACGAAGAGAGAGAGAGAGAGAGGAACACAAGCTCATACCAGTGGTATATATACATCATACAAAAGAACAATTTCATTGAAAAAGTCTTAAATGCATTTCAAAGTAATTGATTTTTATTTTAATTGAGGGAAAATGCATTTCCGCAGTACTATAGCATGCAGACATCACCTCCAAATCACTAGTTTTTATCTTCTAAAACTCGTTCAATGTTTCCAGTTATTTAGAACAAGTATACATGTAATTATTTTGAAAGAAAGGTGTAGTACAGGATATTCATGTATATATATAATTAGCGATATGATAATCAATACATCATCAAAAAGGCAACAATTATTGTCAGATAAACAAAGAACATTAACTAAACTGTAGAGATTTCTTGTGTAACAGTGATTAACAATAATTCCAAGTAATCAATTTAAAGAAATCAGAGTTGCCCTCTTATCTGGAATCCTCTCAATATTACACTAAATTGAATGCACGTAGAAGGAAATTGATCACCAAAAAATGAAATTGAATGCCCGAACAGGTTCATCGTGAACGCCGCGTTAATTTGAATGCACGAACTAGGAAATTGTACGCACATTCGTGAATTTGATTTCACCAAACATGAATAAGAGTGCCGATAAATGAAATTGATTGCTCGGATTTTGAATTTGAATGCCCGAATTCACCTGCGAGCGACCTCTATGTGAATTTGAATGCACGTTCATGAATTTGAATGAAAAATTGCGAAATTGGCCGCAAATTCTATTCTACCACTTCTACTATAATTAAAACTACGACAACTATGCCAATAAACTACCATTACTGCTAACTATACTACTAAAGATACTCTACTAGTTC
>CP137670.1:37202410-37311035 GCA_037976565.1 Mesocentrotus franciscanus
CCATCCTCGCTTTCAAGAGTTTTTTTTTAAATACCATTGTCTTCTTTGTCTAAATTAGATGTAGTCTGAGGTAGGCCTAATCTGAGTTTCATTTCCTTTCTCATTTTCTTTTTCATTTGTCTTATCAAGCTTGTGTTCAATTATATACCTTTTCATACTGGCGTAGCGAACATCCAGCTATTATTTTATTAAAGGCAATGTTTAACAATGCCAACGCTACGATGCATGCCCCTACGTGTTATCAGTGTCTGTGATATGGTGTAATATTGAAGCCCGAAAAAATTATTGCGCTTCAAAATGATCATGAAGTCCCTCAAAAAAGTAAAAACCTTTGAGTGACCGGTTTTACCATACTCATTTTTCCCAATAGACTGTAGTGTTAAAAAAACCGTTGGGAAAATGGTTTTTGAAATTTCGAATTCCAATCATAAATATCTTGATAATCAGATGGGCGATTGGCTTGTGAACGTCATGGGATTCCAGATTGACCTATAAAGGTTTATAATTGTGATTGTAGCATGAGCTAAATCCAGGATTTTGTTTAGAATCTGAGACAAAGATACCCGATCCCTTTTAGGAGAACCGATGCAATTGGGGGTTGACGGGGCGACCAGTCCTATCAGGCTAAAGTAGATTAATCCAGGGGATAGACTCATGATTCCATTGGACGAATGTGTCACCAGTACTCCCCCTTCACTATGCTATGCGACTGGTTATTATTACCATTCATACTAATTTTCCATTTACGCCTCCTGCCCAATCCCAACCCATCCCCACCCCAGGAAATTAGAAGGATGATAATCACATATCTCTCACTCTCTGTCCTTCTCTCTCTCTCTCTCTCTCCCCCCCTCCCTCTCTCTCTCTCTCCCTCTCTTTCTCGTTATCTCTCTCTCTCTCTCCCTCTCTTTCTCGTTATCTCTCTCTCTCTCTCTCCCTCTCTCTCTACCTATTTTTCACTCCTCTCTCACTCTCTTCGACAGGGTCGTAAAGAAATTAAAACTTGTATTACAAATCGAAGATTAAACAAACTAAGCCTACAGAAAACTGTAAGAGCACCATTTTTAAGTGTATGCAGCTTCAACATTTTGAAATAATATTGAAGAAAGTATAATACTTCAGGAAGAGCTTAAAACTGAAAGTTGACCATGCTAACAAAACAACTATTGTTAATGAGCTCTAGATAGATTAAAATCTCACCATGTGATATTTCCGTGTTTTTTGGTGCCTGGGGCGGTATTCTGAAAATTGTTGTAAGTTTTGTGTTATCTTTTGTTGTATCTTCCAGAGATAATACAGTGCTAATATTGTCGTAAGTTGGTATTCTGAAAATCATTTATCCCTGTATTATCTGTTGAAGGACCGCCTCTATCTTATCTTTGACACGCCCATTTTCATGGACCCTACCAATCAAGATCTATTTTGTGGCGGATCCGGGGAGGGGCCGGGGCCCCCTCCCCTAGGAAAAAAACAGGTAAAAACAGCCTTTTTTGAAAAAAGATGGGCCCTCCCCTAGCGCCCAAGGGGTGGCGGTGGAAAAAATTACCCTTCCCGTAGGAAAAAAAAAATTGTGCTCACTACCCCTGGCTCCCAAGGGGTGGCGGTGGAAAAAAAACTAACCGTTCCCGGAGCGGAAAAAAAAAATTTCGGGTGCCAAAAAAAAAAAATTATGCTCACTACAACAAAAGTTACAACAACATTAGAGATAACCCAGGGTTAAGAATACCGACCCTGGTCACATGTCTTTTCTTTTCGAAAATATATTCGTTGCCTAATCATATAGCGAGGAACATAATTAGAGGGCGCTCGACAACAATCCCTGTTTAGTGCCGTTGATTATAGGACAGTTTGGCTAACCCCTATCGAGTTGGGCCGAATATGACGAATACTACTAGTATTTTGTTAGGCTAGCACAAAACAAAATAATATACGCCATGTCGTGACCTACAAAAACCAAGTATAGATGGTTTTTATCCTTTCAAAAGATCTTTTAAACATTGAGAAATCCCCCTTAGTGCATTTTTCGAATAATCAGTTTCTTCAATCCACCCACCCCTCCCCAACGCCTTTTCGACCCCTTCCCCGGTATTCTTATAGATTCACTTCTGACCTGTATGTGTGAATAATGACTACCTAACTTTCATGACCAAACATCAGTTGTCATCTCTATGCGTTTGGAACCGTATAACATTAATTTTGTCTACCCATGCGCAAATAGTATCTACGGACTGGAAATGTGATATCTTACTCTTAGGGACGATAAGAAATGCACCAGTTACACGTTGTCTCCTGGGTATCGACTGCACAGTTTTTCATGTGGTTTATTACTAAATCAGTCACAAGGTGGCACTAGGACATCTCATCCCTTCATAATGAAAGAGTCATCAATCGTTCGGACATCTGTGATAACATTCATGTTTGCTTTTACCACAATTTCGGGAATCAAGATCCAGATTGATCACTTGCCATCACCTGATAACTCAACGTTAATATATCTTCTTGTACAGATATTATACATGTAAGTTTTAACTGTCGTAGAGTTGTAATAAAACCAATGTTTACTATTTGCATTGTATCTTTATGTCTTTGCTGGGTTTTTTTCTTTTCCACTTTTCTAGAACACATACACATTCGTATTTATAACAATTTTTCCTTAAAGAGAAGGTTCATTGATTTTAAAAACTAACTTTATTGTCACTATTGCAAAGGTGAAACTTTGATTGGACAAAGTTATCAAAATTCAATGCTTGGAATCATTCGAAGTTGATTATTATCAATTACAAACCGCTTAAATACAGCCCCGGCATAGCACCTGAAAAGCTCTCCGATCGCTGCTGAGATGTGTGACGTCACATGTTGAACATGATTTGCACAAGCAGACGATGTCCCATGACATCTCACACATTTTCAGTGCCTGTTTTGTCATCTTCTCTTCAGTTATTTCTCTTACTTCACTACCCTCAGGCTAAATGTTTAATCTATTGCCTCACTCTAAACCCCGCGCATGGTATTATTTTGATAAAAATGCAGGATAAAAAATTAAGGAATCCGTCGCTTGTAAACAAAATAAGACGCCATTGTATTTTCAGCTGCATACACCGCGGTATGTTCGGCGTTTCAAGAGGGAACAAATGCCGTCCATGCTATCATTCCGGGGTTTTTTTAATTTGAAAGTGTGGTTTCTTTGATTGTTCATTAACCCCTATCCTGTGTATTTACAAACAAAAGAATTTAGTTATCAGAATCGGTTTCATATCCCTTTTGAATGGTGTAAAATTCCATCACATTTATATACACTAAACTCATTATAATTTGAGAAATAATAGCATTGCAATTATGTTCATTCTTTATGTCATGTCGTCTGCTTGGGCAGGATTGGTTCATATTGTGACGGCATTAAACATCGTTATTTTTCTGGCGAAACTCTCGCATATCCCAGATGCTATGGAAGTGGTTTTATTTGTATATTTATAAATCACCCGATATGTAGTTGACCTAAAACTTGTACGATGGCCATCTGTTAGCTTACCAGTTTCTAGTGATATATTTGCCAAATTTGTGATTTTCTTTGAACAGGCACTTTACCACCACTATTAAAGAACCATTTATTCCCAGCCTTAGTTTTCCCCTTTTTTGTTGGTATTGTTGTTACGCCGCGTAAAAATCAATTTGATATCATATTTAAATCGTTGAATGAGTAAGATGTGTACTGTATTTGTGTGACTAACAAATAAAGCATTCTACCTCATCTATAGGGTAATCCCCATACATGATACAAGTGCCATCATAAATATACGATAGAAGCAACTCGTATACACTCCTCAAAATTATCAACCACATATTTTTGTAAAATGCATATTAATAAAGAATAAAATAATAATAAGTAATAATGTATTATACTTGAGTTTCGTATGCAGCTGTAAAGATTAACCGTTAATGGAATTATTACTTACACAATCAATTACTATTAGACACAATTACTAAATCTTCCAACACATATATGCATCTTTTGTATGAACTTAGTGAATTCTTTCGTCACACAACCTATTTACAATACAATAAATAGTGCTATTCTAATAGCATTCCAAGGTGTAGTTGTCGAAATAATGAATAATATAATGTGTTTATGTATATACATAATTATAATACATAATGAAGTACATATAATACAAAAGTTGGTTCATAATAAAGATATGTAAATTTTTACAACAAGACCAGAAGTACATTAATTACCTAAATGAATTCCATGGGACTCATTGGGTATAATGTATCAAATTTAAATGGTAATGTGAAATACTGACACAAATTGCATTATTTGATATAAATGCTCCGAGAATATAATGAATAATACCAAACGTAATACAAGGCCATTAACAAATAGATCGTTGTATTATGATATCATCGTAATCGAACAAAACCGAGTAAAATGAGACAAAACCGGGAGGGCCTGTTGCCCGAAAATATACTACATGTATTATTTCACGTTCTGTTTCCTTTCCCTTCATCTCTCCCCAGATCGAATGGGGGAGGGGGGGGGTGGGGTACTCAGTGTTGAGGGCGTGTAAAATAACATTTGTTTAAAGATCCACAATACCTATAAGCATGCATTTTCTGCATCAAAATCATCTCATATACAAGTATCATGTTTGTACAAAGATTAGGGAAATAATCCCATTGCAGATTTATGTTATTTTCAAAATTCAAATAGCTTTCCAAATTTGTTGAAAAGGCAGACAAAAAATAATGAATGAAACGTACACCTAAAACTATATTAAACTTTGGAAACAATCCAAATTCGTATGTTTCCAAAAATTCTCACATTTCCCAATCAGCTGGGGTTTTTTATGAATCTACATCGTCGATCATCATTACACTTGATTCATTAAAAGTGCAAACAACATGCTGCTTAGATAATTTGAACAACTGTAATAAGGAGTGAAATTATTCCAAATACGATGATGGAAATGAGGCATGAGTTACATTCAATATAAACATAATTACCAATAACAATGCATAAAGCTGGTTAGCAGGGGCCTACATTATCTAAACATGAAGATGAAATAAATTGAACTTCATTTCTCCTGGAAGTTAACATGTTGACTACTGATGTAACATATTCCCTATAGCTTTAATACAAAATAACCCGGTTCCAGTAGGAAATGGGTTAACGAATACCAGGAAGTAGATCACTATATCAGGGCCCCGTATTACAAAGAGTTGATATCAATCCAAACTATGTACATAAGAGATAGGAGACTGCAAACTTGCAATTGATTGGAGGACTTACGATTGATTTAGATCAATCGTAAGAGTGCACCAGAATGGCAGAAGATAGAGTGAAATGGAGAGATGTTGCAATCAACCTCCGAACCGGGAGAAGATACTTAGATAGATAGATAGAACTCTTTGTAAGACGGGGCCCAGGTATGAACAATGCATCATGTCAACTTGACCGGGTAGTGTGTAGTCATCACTGGAACTCATCCAATGTGAGAAAGCAAATGATGTCAGGTACAATGCAATGCACTATGTCAGCTGCAGCTGCACTGTGGCTCAATCAGTGTAGGCAATTTTGTACTCCTTATACTTAGAATCATCCTGAACGAGAAAACATAATGGAATTACGATAAGAAGAAGAATATTCAATGACACAGAAGTGTATTGTTTACATATTCACTGGATTTTACATATATATATGATGAAATATTCTTTTTACCTCTGGGTTATAATTATGATAAGACCAAGAGCTTTGGTCTCTTTATATTTTTATTTCAAAGATGTCCCACTGGGACTACGTCTTATTTCATTGTTCGCATTGACAAATGTCAGTTTTGTCGAGGAATTCCTGTTTCTGGTTCCTATTTCTATCTAGGTAATGATGTGTATTATTATAAAATATAAGGAATTATTTTCCAAAGGCATCATTGAATTCGATTATCCTCTAGCTGGGGTCTGTTGACTAAAGATGCATCGGGAAAGAGTGTAATGGCTAATCTTCATTCCAGATTAACATGATGTTTTTCATTTGCTATTCGTGAGTCATAATGCGAAGAAAGTATAGTCTTATTACAGAAAGCAGAAAATGACTTATGGGCAACGGTGGATCGATCGAAGGCCGATTTTATAATCAATATACGACAAAAAGTAGGCATGGGCGCATGAACCAAAGTAACATCATTCTGAAAAGAAAGAAATCAATGCTCACATATATCATTACATCAGCAAATTAGCGAATTTATATTTTCAAATCATTTATTTAAAATGATAACTGGTAATGGACACACATCTATGTTTTATCTTGAGCTTACGCCATACGGAAACACAGGGCCTATATTACTCCAGTGGCTCGGCTTGGATCTAGGCACATTGGGAGACTCACACCACACTGCAAAAACAAGGGTGTTAAATTCAACACCATGGGTGTTAATTTTAACACTTTCCCGGTATCTATATCGGAAAACACCTTGACTTACTTGACTTATGCCGTCCACGCAGGCAAGGGGCCTCGTGATGGCTTCTGTATGGTGATGGTGTGCCAAATATTTCTGTCTGCAGCCAATCTTGATGCATCTGTCAGCCTTATTATGGATCTTGCTTTGCAGTCCTCTGAGATGCAGTCAAGCCATCTTTTGGGTGGACGGCCTCTGGGTCGATTTCCTGTGACGTTTCCTTCAACAGCAATTTGGGGTATCTTGTGGGTTTCATTCTTAGGACGTGACCAAAGTATTTGAGTCTTTTAGTGGAGACTTTGTCCATGAAATCTTGATCGAGGTTGAGGGATTCTTTGATGTGTGTGTTTCGGATCCTGTCTAGTCTTGTCACTCCCATTATTCGACGGAGGCATGCCATTTCAAACACCTGCAGCCTGTTGCTATCTTCTTTCCTTACTGTCCAGGATTCTGCCCCATACAGCAGTATTGAGAGGATAAGTGTTTGATACAGTTGCATTTTCGTGTGGCTACTAATGCTTTTCGATGTCCAGATGTTTTTTAGTCTTTGGAAAGCTGCCCCTGCTTTCCTGATTCGGTTCTTGATGTCACTTGAGCTTGAGCCGTTGTCTGCTATTGTTCCCCCCAGGTACACAAAATCTTCCACCTGTTTTAGTCTGTCGTTGGCTATGTCAATGTTGAGGTTGCACTTCCTTTTGCTAATAGCTTGCACTTCTGTCTTTGCTATGTTCACCTTGAGACCAAGGTCGCAGCTTGCCTTGTACACTTTATCCACAAGTGTCTGCAGTTCCTCTGGGGTCTCCACTATTAGGACGATGTCGTCTGCAAAACGTAGGTTGTTTACGCAGGTTCCTTGAATTGTGGCTCCTATTTGAAGTTCATCCATTGCCATGATCATAACTAGCTCGAGAAGTATATTGAAAAGTTGTGGGGAAATGGCACACCCCTGCCTGACTCCAACGGTTGTCTTGAACCATTCTGTCAGCTCTCCATTTACTCTGACCGTACTCTGGGATTGTTCATACAGTGCTTGTAGCAGTCGTATCAGCTTGCTGGGATAGCCAAAACATCCCATCGCCTTCCACAGGCCCTTCTGCCATACCGAATCAAAAGCCTTCTGAAAGTCGATGTAGCAGCAGTACAGGCTTCTGTTCTTTTCCAGGTATTTTTCTGCTATTTGTCTTAGCGTGAATATTTGGTCTGTCGTAGCCCTGCCTGGTCCGAATCCTGCCTTGGATTCAGAGAGGATTTCTTCCGTTTTTTTTGAGAATTCTCCTTTGTAGGATTATGGTCAGTACTTTTCCTGCATGAGACAGCAGACTGATACCTCTGTAGTTCCCGCAGTTTAGTTTATCTTTCTTCTTATAGATTGGGGTTATTATCGCTCTTCCCCATTCCTCCGGGAATTTCTCAGATTCCCATATTTGGTTGCAGAGATAGTGAAAAATGTCTGTTCCTGTTTCTCCAGCTGCTTTGATTTTTTCAGAATTGACTGAATCAAATCCTGGTGCCATACCCTCACTAACTTTCTTTATTGCACTTTCAATTTCCTCCTTCAGTATATTTGGTTCTGGGTCATCTGAAGAGCTGTTGGGTAGACCGTTTGCTACTGTCGTTTTTGGGGTTGTGTTCATTATATAGCTCGTCGTAGTTTTCTTTCCATCTCTTCTTTACTTCTGATTGTTCTGTTAGAGTACTCCCTGTCTTACTGATTGCATTCTCTTTGATGCTGATTTGGTGATTTTCTTAATTGTTGCGTAGACCTCCTTTGATTTAGCAGCTTGGTGTGCAGTTTCTACTCTACTGCAAAGGTCTTGGAGCCACGCATCTTTACAGCCCCTAGTCTTCGTCTTTATCTCTCTATTCAGAAAGTTGTACCTTGGTTTCAGTGAAGGGTCATCTTGTTTGGCTTGTTTAATTTTGCTGCGTTCTTCGCTGAGATCTAGCACTTCTTGTGAGATCCATGATTCCTGCGGTCTATTCTTTTTCATTCCTAGAACATCCTTTGCTGTGCTGTTAAATGCTGGCTTAATCTTTTCCCAGATGCTATCTATGTCTAGTTGGGTATCAGAGTGATTAAGCAGAGGTCTGAACTTCCCTCCGATTATGTCCTGGTAGCTTTTTGACGTAGTTTTTTTTTCAGTTTTGACACATCATATCTCTTCATTTTGTTCTGTTTGGGTTTAGTTTTGAATCGTAGCTTGAAATTGCAGATAGCCAGTTGGTGATAACCAGTTGGGGTGACCAGTTGGTGACCAGTTGGTGTTATTTAACACCAGGGCTTGGAATTAAACAATTCAATTCCACTCTTAGTGCTAATATTTGACAACTCCTACTGGTGTAGATTAACACCAATATCTGGAATCATAACAAATTAAATTCCACTTTTGGTGTTTATATTCTTGTTGATCCATTAGAGAATTTTCTATGGGTTTCTAATGGTCCCACATTCCATATTCCCTAATATCGACCATTATCGACCAGGGTAAAAGCACCAGTGGTAAACTGATAATTCATAATCGATGTTGGCAACTGTCCACCAATAGGTATATTCTAATCTCCATTGCATTAACTCCATCACATATATCATTTGAAGTAAATTCAAGATTAACATTTAAGTGATACAGGCTGGTACACGAATATATAATAAACATTCATGTTGTTTCTTGGTAAGTAATCATATAATCAATATATCTATTGCTAAAACGTTAATGTAATTGTAACAAGATCGGACAAATAATCTATTGGTGAATAATTGCCAAAGGAAAATACAAATCACACAATTGATGTGCATTGTCATAATTTGCTTAACAAATCATGATAAATGTATTTTTCTGTGAACACGTGTAAAGTAATCATTAAGCGCGCGTACACTTTGTAAAAACTTATTCGACCAATCAACCGCCTTAAACGAAATCACGTGATGATACTTTCAACACCGAGCATAAAACTACACCATGTTACTTAACGCCCAGTAATTATTAAGGCATGCTTAAATCTGACCGGTGTTAAAAATAACACCACTGAGACAACACACCTTTATAATCAACACCAATGGTGTCAAAAAATTTCAATACCATACTGGTGTAAGAATTTCTACACCCTGGTTTTTACAGTGCACTCTTACTTGGTGGATGAAATGAAAATTAACAATACCATTGACTAGGGGAGGATGGAGAAGGTTCTTCTTATTATTCTTTTTCATCTTCTTCATCCTCCTTCTTTACACTCTCATTTTCGTTTTTTTTTTTTCTCTCTCTCTCTTATTTTTTTTCCCAATGTGATGGTGGCACGTACGTGCTCGAGGAAGCACAATATTTACGTCACTGCTTAACCTAACGAATAATTTAAAAAAATGTTCAGAGACTTAAGAAGTAGAGGTGCCTTAATTGAACAAAAATTAAGTGCAACTTAAAGTTTTAACATATATAAGAGGCACTAATCTGAAGTATAAATGGACACTTTTTTCCGTAAAAGGGAGCACTTTTGGTGTACTTGAAAAAAGGGGGCATTGTGCCCCTTCCCCTGAGCGCCGCCTATGATGCAGGTAAAGAACGCCCCAAATAGTTAGAAAGAGACGAACGGAGAGCAATATGGGGAGGGGGCAGTATAAAGAGCAAACAACATATAAACAGAAATAATCAGCGATAAAATTGAGAAAATGGAAGAGTGGTACCAAAACTAAGAACATAACAAGTAAAATTTACCCAAAACACAACAAAATCAGATCAAGTGAATGAGTTTATGAATTAACGACATATAGCAAAATAAAATTGCATGCAAGGAATAAAGATAATAAATCCTACTGAAAATCATGGCATCGAAACAATAAACATCGAAAACAAAAATAATATTTGATAAACTGTTTGAAAATATTTAATAAAATATTGAAGTGCAAATCCAGACAGAGGAAACAAAGTAAACTACGTGTGAAAACGTAATAGGAACACATGGGAGAGAAGAAACATAATATCAAAAGATGAATTATGTCATTTAGCAAAGTTTCGATATTCTGTCGAGCATTTGGTGTCTAGAAAATGGGATAACAATCAACAACAATTTAGACAAAGACCCGGGACAGAGACAAAAGAGTCTAATACGAGAACTCAAAATAAAAATTAAAAGTTCGAAAGATTTTGCAAAAAAATATAACAGAAAGGACATGTTAACAAATAAAATGGGCCTAAACATGTAATTAAATTCAGAAATTAGATATCGAAAGCGACAATACAGAACAGTATTAGCTTCATAGCGGTTGTTATACAGATGAAAATGAGAAATAGTGAAAGTGTTCAGTGCACACAACGTGGAGCGATACTTACATGATAAAGCCGCACAGAGATGTTGCCTCTTGATAATGCTTGAAGACCTTTGAGATGAGATTCCAGTGTACCGCCCACTTTAGTTCCACAGTTGACTAACCTATGTTCAGAAAACAGAGTGATGGAGAGGTGCATTGGATATTAGAGTAAAGAGAAAGAAGCAGAGAGAGAGAGAGAGAGCGCGATAAGGGGTGGGTATAGAGAAAGAGAGAGGAACAGTCTGTATATTAAAAATTTGGATTTTCAATACAGGTATTCAAATTATATTCATTGCGACTGTACATTTAAAATTATAAATAACAATTGAGAGCGATAATCAAACAAAACCCATCCTAACTTTCAGACAAAAACTTGGAAGTTACACCCACGTTTTAACCTTTTGCATACCTTCACGCATTCGTATCATTATGCTTTCTCACGGCAGACTAACTAAACAGGATCGTCTAGTAGGATTTTAATCTATTGTATACAAGATTTGAGCTAGAACCTACACCACATGTAACATCGTCTTCACATGTCTGCAGCACTCGATGAGGTCAACCAAGTCTTCCTCGTCTGTGCACTTCACACAGGTCAGACGCAGCCACTGTAGGTTCTGGGTTCGTTTTCTGATCAGAAGACCCAGTCCTCTCATCGTCTCTGTCGATACACTCTTTTTATTTTCTGATTGGAGTGATGACGGTGCTTCAAGGCTGATGTGTGTGATGAGCTGCTGTCCTCCGGTCCGACGTAGACAAGCCGTGATCTGAGGTATGTCTCTCTCTGCATCATCGATAGTGATACCGAAACCTCTCAAGCCAGGAAGCGATAAGAACAGACCTTCATAGCTTTGTGACGTCACTTTCTCGGCTGATAGCTTTGTGACGGATGGAAGCTCAGGAGGAGATATAGGGAAACTGAGAGAGGAGTCTGAGATGTTGAGAGTTTTCAGTGAGGTGAAGGATCTGAAACAGGACCACAACTGCTCGGTGATCTCGGTAGATAGCTGGCAGTCCTTGATATTCAACATGTCAATCTATGATGAAATACAGAAAGAACAAGTAGTCATTGTTGCATCATTACATTAGAGAGCCACATGTAATTTTAGAGACAGAGGTCACATTTATCCGTTAAACCTATCATCACCCCTTATTGAGTTCTATTGAAATTTCAAGTCAAGAGCAATTGTTTTTTTTTAAATCCACATTGTTAAGGACTTGAAAACTACAAGTAGAAATACATTTCATCAACGAAAGATATTGATGGTTTTGAGAGGAGAGGTGAAAAAACGGCATTAACAAAAACTTCCTAGAATCTTACAAATCATTTGAACTCATCGATCGACACGCGCTAAAAACTAGAATACTTAAAAAAAAAAAAAAAATCTTAATTGATTTCTTAGCTATAATTTTTTATCTAAATCGTTTGGCTTATTTCATTAATTTTTAATTTTCAATAGAAAATAGGAAAAATGTACACTATAAAAGGGAAATGATACCTACTGTATATATATACATTTTCAACTGTATTTAGTTCCTTCCCACAACTTTGTTAGATCTATTTACCTGAGGCCCCTTAATATCCCCATTTTCAATTCAAATTTTAATTAGTTCTTAATTAACAAATAACTACGAACAAACCAAAGTCATTTAGTACATTGTATGTACTTATGTTTATTGCGAATACATGTGTACTGTCAATATAATTATATTTCTAGCATAAACAAATCTGACAGTAATAATAATAATATTAATACTTTGATCTGTTGACATTTCAATGCGCTTTACAATATACATAAATTAGTATAACAAGATCATAAAAGGAAGATGAAACAGAAACATATTATATAGAAAACAATGATGTGCTTTATACGCAGTGAGTTTTGAGTTTAGAAATGAATGTTTCAATATTGGATACACCACGTAATGAGTTTGTTTTGATAGCTGTTGGCTAGCGTTGATTCACTCAAATCCAACTAAACTAGTACAATACAAGACACGGACTACATCGTGTTCATGTGTCTAAACCAAAACTGATGAGTCTTCAAACTCTTTATTACGTCACAATCTTTCGTGCGCGCTTACAGTGTAGCTGCTCCTAATGAATATTTATACATATTCTTACATCCTCCCTTTTTTGTAAAAGATGTGGAGTGACACAATTATTTAAAGGATATAACCATATTACTGTCATGGATACACAAAACAAATAATTGTGGTTATTGAAATTTCTGTCTTAGTGCAATCTTTAACTTCAACAGATCAAAATCATAGAGCATGGAATATATAGTCGAATGTTAAACTAGAACATGACTTTGGTGTACAAATAAGATTAAATAGCTCGAAATACAATCTTTGCTATGTAGTATATCAGTTGTAACCGGTTTTATGATTAAAATATCAACAAATTAAATGCTTTTTTCTCTTCATTTTGTTTTGTTTTTCTAACACAACACTAGAGTACTTATTTACAGCTGTCTATTATACATAATGTAATGTAGGCATAACACTTTTCAAACTAACAAACTCAATCTGATCAAATTCTCTTGGGAGTGAAATCTTAGCAAAATAAAGCATTATCAGGATACTTTTGACTTAAAGTCTTGATCATACTAAAATGTGTCTCAAAACTTTGGCTAGACATTTTTGTGAATCAAATAATTTCAACATATATGTATATTAACTTGCATTAGTTTTCAACAAAATCAGAGAATTATCTTTTTTTCAAACACCTTACTTGTCAACATAGTCACCAAATCTTACGGGTGGCTTGCTTACTCTACCAGATCTGGTATTTAGGAAAGACCGAGTGTCATTTTTGTCTACCTGTTCTGTTCGAGTATTTTGTGTTCTCTGAGTTTTGTTTTCTTTCACGTGATTTTGAGTACTTTGAGGGTGTTTAGTCATGACAGTGTTAGATGGTAGATACGCCTCTTTCCTTTCAGTCCCATGAGCACGTGGCTGTGGCTTCTCAGAAATTGTTTTCTGTTGATCTTCCTCAGTGTTTGGTGGGGGTTCTTCAGTTCTCTTGAGGTCGACCCTGTTTCTTCTGAGGAGTAATCCAGAGTCGGTCTCCACCTCGTAGGACCTCTCGTCGAGCCGTCTATTTACCACTGCTCTTTGCCAAACTGTGCTTCCTGATTTGTATGGCTTGAGACGTACGATATCTCCTTCTAAGATCGGCAGATCTTTGGCATGTAAGTTGTAGCGTTCCGACTGCTTACGTTGTAGCATTTTAAGCTTTTTCCTGTCTTCACTGAGAATCTCTGCACCTCTTGGTTTCAGGAGACTGGATGAAGTGGGAAGTAGTGTTCTCGTCCTCCGTCCATGAAGCCTTTGCGCTGGGCTACTGTCAACACCTTGGTTTGGGGTATTTCGGAGTTCTAGCATTGCTAGGTAGGCGTCACCCTTAGACTGTGATGTTTTCTTGAGCAGTCTCTTTGCAGCCTTCACTGCAGCTTCTACCTTCCCATTTGCCTGGCTGTGTCTTGGGGAGATTGTGACGTGATCAAACTGCCATCTTTTAGAGAACTTTGCGAAATCTTCGGATGAGTACTGTGGTCCATTGTCACTGATTACAGTGCTCGGGATGCCATATCGAGCGAAGTGGCTCTTCAGTTTCCCGATTACTGCCCGACTGCCAAGGTCATACAGTCTGTCGATTTCCCAGAAGTTGGAAAGGTAGTCGACGGTAACGAGGTAGTGTTTCTTGTTAAGTTCGAACAGGTCGGTACCTACTTTCTCCCATGGCCTGTCTGGGATGTCGTGTGGCATGAGGGTTTCCTTCTGGTTCTGCTGCTCGTACATTCTGCAGGCTTCACATGTCTGGATAAGCTGCTTGACATCCGCGTTCACCCCAGGCCAATAGATGAGTTCTCTGGCCCTTCTAAGGGTCCCTTCAATTCCAAGCTGAGAAGTGTGAAGAGTTTCCTTACTTTCCTTGCGGAGGGTTATGGGGATGACTACTCTTTCTCCCCTGAATACTAGTCCATCTTGCACGCTTAGCTCGTCTCGGATATTAAAGTATGGCTTAGCCGCTCCGGGTACTTCTGCTTTCTGTTCCGGCCAACCTTTGTGGATGACCTTCTTGACGGTCTGTAGAACCTCATCATTGTTAGTATGAGATTGCAGTTGTTTAACCCTCTCCTCTCCCATACTCAGGGTTTCAACGATGTTCACCTCACCAAATTCAGTGGCTCCTACAGTGGTGGGTAGGTAAGCTCTTGACAGCATGTCAGCCAGATGCATGTCCTGTCCCTTTACCCAGGTGATGTCGATGTCGTAGTGCAACATCCTCATTAGCATTCCTTGAAGGCGTCTTGGTGCCTTGTGGAGGGGTTTCTTGACGATCGCCTGTAAAGGTTTATGGTCACTCTCGACTATGACCCTTTGTCCAAAGGCTTGCATCACACTGGATGGTCAGTGGTAGGTCTGGTGAGTAATATGCTAGGACAGGGGCCCTGGTCAAAGATTCCTTCACTCTTGACATTGCCCTCTCGTGCTCCGACGTCCATTCCCAATCGGCATCCTTATGTGTTAGTCGTCTCAACGGCTCAAACATATCGGACAGCATAGGTAGAAACCTTGCGAGGTAGTTGACGCTGCCTTGTAGGCGTTGCACTTCCGTAGGGTCAGAAGGGTTGGGCATCTCTAGAATGGCTTTGACCTTTTCAGGATCTACCTTCAGTCCCTTGTCTGTCACTATGTGTCCTAGAAATGGAATGCTTGTAGCCTTCAGCACAGACTTCTTCTGGTTGAGTTTGATACCTTTATCTCTGCATCTCTGGAGCAGAGCTTCTAGCTTACGATCATGTTCCTTCTCTGCTTGCTCTCTGTTGTCTCCAACACCAAACAGGATAATGTCGTCAGCAACACACTCAATTCCATCAAGGCCATCCAAAGCCTGTTGTAGCTTCTTTTGGAATATTTCCGCTGACGCATTCAGACCAAAGGGTAGTCTTTTTCCATCTATATCTCCCGAACGGGGTGTTCATTGTTGTAAGGAAGCTACTCTCATCATCAAGCTCACAGTGGAGGTAGCCTGATCTCAAATCAAACTTGGAAAAGATCTTAGCCTTTGACAGCTCCGGGAGAATGTCTTCCATGACTGGCAATCTGTGTATTTCCCTTTGCAAGGCTTTGTTGAGGGGTCTTGGGTCAATGCAAAACCTCAATTCATTCTTGTCTTTCTTCTCAATAACGACCAGTCTGCTACACCATGGGGTTGGTTCCTCAACCTTTATCAAGATGTCTTGGTCAACCAATTTAGCAAGTCCATCCTTGACTCTCTGCTTCATTGCAACTGGTACTGGTTTGGCGTTACACTGTGTTGTGGTTACTTCTTCCCTGGTCACCAACTTGACCTTGCCAGGTAGTTTTCCAGGAGTTTGCTCGTCAAAGATGTCACTGAAACTCTCTAAGATGTTTTCAGGGTCTACAGCACAGACCTGGTTGAAGTTCTCATAATGTACAGTTATGAATTTCATCTGTTGTGCAGCTGGACCGCTCAGGAGTGGTACTAAGTTCTTTTTAACAACGATGAAGTTGACTCTGTACTTCTCTGTACAACACGACCTTAGCCCGACCTTCTGCTTGAAGACGAGAACGGTTGTACATCTTCAGTATGATGTTCTCTTTGACTATGTCTTCTGCACTCGGGACAAGGCTCTTTGAAATAACATTCACACTCGCACCTGAGTCAATCTGGAAGTTAGCTGGCCTGTTCTCAACCAACATCTCCGCAAACAGTCCTTTAGATGGTTTGGTGCCTGTAGCGTACACCTCTATCTCTATGTGGTTCACAGATTCCGTTTCCGACTCTGTCTGGTTCTCTGCTGAATCCTCAGACTCTACGTTATGGATCTCCTTCTTGTACTTTGATCCCTTCTTACAGCATATGGCGAAGTGGTTTTCTTTCCCACATTTCTTGCACATCTTCCCATAGGCGGGCACTCTTCCTTTTTGCGTCTATGAGTCTTTCCGCAGAACTTGCACTTTATGAGATTCTCTCCTTCTGGCTGTCGCCTTGGACTCTTCGTCCACTGCTTTCTTTCATGTGACTTTTCTACCCTGTGGATAGAAGGATCATCTCCAATGACCTGCATTTGGGAGGCAGTGACTTCAGAAGAACGGCAAATGTCTATAGCTGTCTCCAACTTCAAGTCTTTCCTTTGGAGGAGGATTTTCCTTGTTGCAGTATCAGCAATTCCCAACACGATGCGATCTCTGATGAGGCTTTCCCTCAGGCAGTCGCAAAACTTACAGGTTTTAGCGAGCTGTTTCAACTCTGTCACATATGCTTCGATGCTTTCACCTTGTTTCTGGTCCCGCTTGTTGAATATGAATCTCTCATATATCTCATTGGTTTGTCCGATGACAGAATTCATCTTCTGGATAATGACATCAAGTTTCTTGTCATCTCCATCTCTCTCAAAAGTAATAGCATTGAAGATTTTTAGACCTTCAGGACCTACTGCATGGAGAATTACAGCTCTTTGGTACTCACTGTCCTGTTGCTTTAACTTAGTGATAACCTCATAATTTTCATACATTTGTTTAAACATCTTCCACTCTTCCACCCTATCTTCTTTATGCCTTAGGGGTGGCGGTGGTGCAATATGAAAGGGAAGTTGAGCTTCAGCCATGTTTGTAAATGTGTACAATCCAATCTGTTACATGTAATGTCACTGAACCTGGTTCTGTCCTAGACAAAAGTACCATGCATGCAGAGTTACTACAACAAATATAATGCATTGGACCTATACTTAAAATCAGCACATAAACAGAAAGAATGCACTTGTATACTATCAATAATGGCAATCAGTATGGCACACACAATGTCCATACAACTCTTGAACCAAGACTATGTAGTTTCACACCAATAGGTCACATTACAGGGATCTACTAAAGTAATGACAAGAACGTCCCTGCCTAGGCCATCTAGAATACTAACGTGTCATGAACTTAGATACCATCAATAATATTGTATACACATGACATATCATGAGACCTCCTCGTGAACTCTTACAATTCAGATTTTAAGTCTATCTCACTTCTATACATGACTAACTTCTAACAGAAGACAATGGTCAAACTAGAGGGCAATGTCAAACTAGCTAGATCTAGATGTAGATGTAGATCTGTATTACTAATAATACTAGTCAGAACTCAGATGGGTACCATGGAATCCCCAGTTGGTTGAATATATCATACAACTTACAAGTATATAGCTCTCAAACCTATAAAGTACAGAACAAGGGTTATTGCTTATCAACAATGATCAAATTCAAAACAATTCCACGCTTGACCCTTCTTACATTCAGCTCAGTTATAATAGCTGATTATTGTCCAGTCCAGTATGATTAACTAACTATTCAATCTCTTCGAAGTATACTGAAGCTATAGTGTCCTGAATATCAGTTCCAACTCAATCCGAGGTAGATATGGACCTATCGCTAAAGCTCAGATTCTAGACTAGATCTAGATCTGATATTGATCAATCATCAAGTCCCCTTTCCTTGTGAAGACAACACATCTGGAATAGATTCTGGATACACCTCGTCGTCGTAGTGTAGATCTGGCAGTGATACTGGAGTCCAAAGTAGTCTGCACATCAAGAAAGGCTCACTCAGTGAATGACGTTACAATAGTTGCGCAGTATAGTTCCAGTTAATAACACAGTCTCATAATGTAGGTCTAACTTGTTACATGTAGGTCTACAAAGTTAAGTATGCTCCCATCGCGTGAAGTTACTTTTCTGCTTCACTGCTGGGCTCACCTGTACTGTAGTCTAGTCTCGGAGGGTGCTTACACCATGTCCATGTCCGCACGAACACATACGAATACACTGTCTGTAGATCTAGGTCCTATCTAGACCAGAGTCGATCTAGACTAGCTTGTGATCCAATAACGATAAACTCCAATCAAGAGTTCGATTACACAGATCATCGCACGACGACGTCGAAGTGGTTCCAAGTCCACACGCGACACATAAAAGTTCTTTCTCGTGCACCGGAATACGGATTCACAGAAGACACACACATGTAGTACAGAATATACACGACGACGCACTATAGTACATACCGCACCGCACTGCGTTGAAGTCGCCAAACTCAGTTGTCGGTCATCAACAATTCTGTCTCACAAAACATGTCCAAAATCCGCTATCACTACAGTGATCAGACTCAAGATCATTTCAACGGCAAAAAAAACATCTCTCCGCCGCTGCCACCATGTTTTGATAGCTGTTGGCCTAGCGTTGATTCACTCAAATCCAACTAAACTAGTACAATACAAGACAGGGACTACATCGTGTTCATGTGTCTAAACCAAAACTGATGAGTCTTCAAACTCTTTATTACGTCACAATCTTTCGTGCGTGCTTACAGTGTTGCTGCTCCTAATGAATATTTATACATTTTCTTACAGGCCCGTATCCTGAAGTCAGGTTTAACTTTAAACCTAGGTTTAAGTCTAGTCTAAGCCTCGCCTAACTCTCAGATTTAAACCTAAGTTTAAAATTGCGTTTCTGAAGTCAGGTTTAACTTAAACCTAGGTTTAAGCCTGGTCTATAACTTTGTAGATATTGTACACATATTTAAACCTGGGGTACACCTAGTTTAAGTCTGGCTTAAGTCAGAGAAGACACCATTACGACGAATTATTGCAAATAATGAGACCGGAGAGACCTCTTGTGGAAAGAAAAAACGCTTTCACATTTTGGCGACGATGAATTTTTGCATCGCTGTCGTTTTACCAAATAAACAGCGATTTGCAGACCACCTACTTGCTAGCTAACCGACTCTAACACTGGAGAGACACACACACATCGCGTGCGGATGAAAGTGCGCCTTGCGATGTTATGCCTTCGGCAAGTTTGAACATTAATTTGGATACTTTATTTGCTTATTGAATCTTTATGCCTAAAATTTTCTAAATCTTAAAATTTTATATTTTATATAAGTTTGTGTGATTTGTATAGCACGACAATCCTTGAAACTAAAAAGTTGCCAAAGTAAATCGACACGTATCACTTTGTTGCAGAGAAAAACATATATAGTAGCCCCATACCTTTAGTTTGACGTTATGTTCACGTAGTTTGAAGCTGTGAATGCAATGCACATTTTTGAATTGCGTCCCAACGATGTAAACAAATGCGAGTTAAAATAAAATTGTAAGGTTGGATTTAGAGTTAGGAGTAAATTTATGTAGAACTAGATTTATATTTATAAGGCAATCGTGGATTAATTAAGAGCCAACGAGCGTATTAAACCGGAAATCTAGTAGAGTTTTGGGTAATTGTACAATTCCTGCCCAGATTAAAATGATTGATGTCAAAACATCCAGAACATCCTAAAAATGCACTAGGCTAGATCTACATCTAAATAAGATTAAAATGACTAATAAAAGAGAAACTAAAAATGATCAAAAATACCTTATTGATGCAGAATAACTAGTCCAAAATCAACATTGAAGCTCATTTGGTCGAATTTTAGGCGTTTCGTTAGGACAATGCATTACGTTTTCTAACCGTGTGTAGGCCTACGGGTACGAACGAATGCGCGCACGATCGAATGATATGCGCGCACGGTGGCCGAGAAGGGGATCGCGATACCCGGCCGTACGTGTACATCACAGAACTGTGATGTACACACGTCGGGTCGAAAAAGGATCGCATTGTCCTAAAAAAAAAACGCCTAAATTTCAACCAAATGAGCTTCAATGTTGACCTTGCATGGACTAGTTATTCTGCATCAAGAAGGTATTTTTGATCATTTTTAGTTTCTCTTTTAGTCATTCTAATCTTATTTAGAGCATTTTTATAATGTTCTGGAAGTTTTGACTAATCTTGGCAGAAATGATAGAATTACCGAGTTTTGTATCGATTATTTATTTAATATTTTTAAAGGCCAATTATTCCACCCTAGACATCTAAGCCTAGATTCAGAATTTTTCAGCAGTTTTACAATAAATCAAAGGGTAAAACAAACAAAAGATCACGCCGTAACGTTCATCGGTTGCTTCGAAAGAGATTTTTTTGTGTCAGATATTTTGAATTGAAATTATTAAATTTGCAGCACGAAAACGATCCAGCTATAGCAGCTACCCTGGAAGATGGGTGAGCTGTACTGAGCATGTGCAGTACAAGCAGACGACATCTCCATGGTAGTTAAACCTTGACTTAATTAGACTAGACTTAAACCCGGGTTTAACTAAACCTGGCTTTCAGAAACTGAAATGATACTTAGACCTGAAGTCTGGCTTTAAATAGTTAAACCCGGGTTTAAAGTTAAACCTGGGTTTAACTAAACCTGACTTCAGAATACGGGCCACAGAGTTTTGGAGGGAATTCCATAAAAATGGTGCTATATGAGTAAAAGCACCATCACCATATTATGCTTTTATTCTGCCTCTTTTAGCTACGAGGAGGTTTTGAGATGCAGAACGCAAGGACTTTGATGGAATATGTTTTAAGACAAGATCAGAGATATATTCTGGAGACAGACCATTGACTGATTTGAAGATTAGAAAAATAATATTGAACTGGTTACGGAATTTAACTGGGAGCCAATGTAAATCTTTAAGGATGGGTGTTATGTGTTGACATTTCTTTTGCAGGGAAACCAGACGTGCGGCAGAGTTTTGAATCCGTTGTAACTTGTTTATATCTTTATCACAAATACCAAGGAGGAGACTATTATACGAAAGAGTGAATGATAATTTCAGTTGAAGCTTTATTCAAAACTCTGCGGACTTTTCCTATTCTTCTAAGAGCAAATGATGCTTTGCGGCACACATATTGTGGCTGCGCAGAGACAGATGGTTGTCCAGAATAACTCCGAGATTGCGAACTGTATTGGAACAATGAACTGTGTGTATTATTAACACATATTGGTAACAACTCATTTGTTTGTCTAAATTTAGAAGGCAGATGAAGAATTTCCATTTTACTATCGTTTAAGAAGGGAAAGTTGTGTTGAATCCACAAACGGATTTCCTGAAGACGTATCCAGTTTCTCCGTTATGTGTTGTTGATTTCACTAGGTTCAATAGGGATGTATAGTTGGGAGTCGTCTGCATACATCATTGAAGAGAAGCCCTGGGAGTGAGTGGATAATGTCCTGAATGGGAGTTGTGTAACAGATGAAAACTTTTACTTTTACTTTTTCAGCCATTAAGAATAATAATATGCATTTATATATAGCGCCGTCTATCTAGACAATTCTATTCCGAGGCGCACAAGAAGAATAGAAAGAATGAGAGAGTTTGGATGAGTGTCATAGTGCCAAGTTCAGGTATTGTTAAAAAAGATAAGATTTCAGCTTGGATTTAAAGGTCTCTAAGGAAGTTATGATTCTCAAATTAAATGGTAAATTATTCCAAAGAAAAGGTGCTGCAGCTGAAAAAGCCCTTTCACCACAGGATACTTGTGTCTTGGGGATCTTAAGAAGATGCTGGTGTGATGATCTTAGACCACGAGCTGGTGTATAAGGCATAACAAGGTTTTGTAAATAGTCTGGTGCTAATCCATTTACAGCCTTCCATGTGAGGAGAAGGATTTTGAATTCTATGCGCTTGCGGATTGGCAACCAGTGCAGCTTTTTGAGAACAGGAGAAATGTGATCATATTTAGATGTCCCTGATAAAACCCTGGCAGCTGCATTCTGAGCATGTTGAAGTTTGTCAAGATTGCGTGAAGTAATATTGAAAAGAAGAGCATTGCCAATATCTAATCGAGATAAAACAAATGCATGTATAAGCATAGCAGCAGATTTATAGTCAAGGACGTTTCGAATGCTATTAACATTATGGATGCTATAATACACTGATTGACAGATCTTCTTCACGTGGGCATCCATGCTCATTTTCTCGTCAAATATAACACCGAGATTTCGAACTGATGGAGCAGCCCGAATCGTGGAGTTACCAATCTGTATATTACGGTCCTTGATCAATGATGTTGCGACTTAGAAGTAACTATGAGCAACTCTGTTTTACTCTCATTGAATTTCAACCTATTAATGAGCATCCATGACCTCATATCTTCTATAGTAGATATCTTCTATAGTAGCCTGTAGACGATGCCTGGCAGAAATTTCACTTGCAGGGACGGATGGGTCAAAGGAAACGTACAATTGTGTATCATCTGCATACAAATAAATGCTTACGCCATGTTTATGAGCAATTTTTGCAAGAGGGCTAGAATAAATGCTAAAAATTAATGGCCCGACGACCGACCCTTGTGGCACACCGAAAGGAATCTTAACGGGAGATGACAAAGTTTCACCGATTTTAACAACTTGTGATCTTTTATCAAGATATGATGCTATCCAGTCGAGCACAACCCCTCCTATGCCAAAAGACTTGAAACGATTCAGCAACAATTTATGGTCAACACTGTCAAAGGCTGATGAAAGATCGAGTAATACCAGAAAAACAGCCTTCTTGTTATCAACAGCCCGAAGAATATCATTTGATACTCGGACAAGAGCAGTTTCTACCCCGTGGCCCCTCCTATATGCAGATTGGAAAGGTTCAAACAATTTATTATCTGAGAAGTGGTCGGTAAGACACACTGCCACAGCCTTTTCCAGGTCTGTAGTTTTTTAATTCATCTACGTCTAGTGATAGATTTTTCAGGAGAGGAGTGACAATTGCCTGTTTGAAATCATGAGGAAACTGACCAGTCTCAAGAGAAATTTTGACAATTTTTGTAATAACTGGCAGCGACAAATTCAAATGTTTCTTGAGCACCCAAGTTGGGATTGGATCTAATGAACATGACTTTGTAGGTGAGAAGAAAATCCTCTTGATCTCTTCATCAGTGGCCATTTCAAAATTTTCCATTAGTGGAATGTCTGTATGTGAAACGTGGTGTTCTTCAAACCTACCGGAAGTAGCAGCCTGCATCGAGTCTAGCTCATCCTGGATAGTGGATATTTTTGACACAAAGAAGTTACTAAACCTCTCTACTAGGTACACTGGGGATGTATGTACAGGCAATTTGGGTTTACTTTTTTATGTAGAGCACTGTCAATAACTCTATAAAACTGTCTACTATCATTGCAATTTGACAGCTGCTCCTTTAAATATTTTGTTTTGGCATCTTTTATCATCTGCCAAACACGGAATCGCTGCTCTGTAAACAGTTTTCTATTTATGTCTGTTCTTTCAGTTCGCCATCGAAGCTCAAGGCGTTGACGTAAGCGTTTTGCTTCTGCAATGTGACATGTATACCAGACGTTTCGACTTTCGAGGGCTTATGGTTACCATATCCTCTGTCAGAGGAGCATGTTTGTCTAGAATACACTGAAGACTTGTATCATATTGATTAACTAGAGTATTAACATCAGAAGAAGGATGAACAAGAAGATCAGACTCAAGAAAATCATCAGCCAACTTTTCATGATCTATGGCTTTGAGTTTCCTGTATGAAATGACTTTTCTATTTCTAGTAGGCTTATTTAATTTCAAATTACAGTGTATTGCAGCATGATCAGTGAGAAATGATGATGATTCCAGAGCACTTATCAGCTCTTCATCATCAGTGCGCGTAATGACAAAATCTATAATGTGACCAGTCTCGTGCGTTGACTTATTTACATACTGTTTCAAGTTGAAAGACTAAATTAAGTCACGATACTTCTTGTTCTCTGTATTTGCAGGATCATCCCAATGGACGTTAAAATCACCTACAATAATTAATTTGCTTGAAACTGACAGCAAGGATGTAAGGAAATTAGAGAATTCTTCAAGGAACACATTAAAAATAACTTTATTCTTTTGACTGTATGGTGGTCGATAGAGGACTACAAGCTTAATAGGGGATTTTGTTCCTTAAATTTCATACAGACACACACACTCTCAAAACTGGATGCAGCATGTTGCATCTGTATCAATTTACTCTCAATGGAAGAATGGTGTCATGGCAACTCCTCCACCACTACGAATGGAGCGAGGTACGTGAATAAGGTCAAAACCTGGAGGGGTTAAATCACCAATTGTCTTTCAATGTCTTTCTGTGTCTGTTAACCAAGTCTCAAAATCAATCAAGTGATCTATAAAAATATCTGTTTTATTACAAACTGATCTGGTACTACACATATACCGTGTTTACACAGGGATCCGCCTCGAGGGTTGAAGCCGCGAGCAGGGGCGGATCCAGCCGGCGGCAAGGGAGGGGGCCTAAAAAGGGGCCCACTTCGTGCGAAAATTTGAAAATCGTGCCGGTCGATTTTTCACTCAGTGGGGGGGGGGTAGTGAGCAAAAAAAAAAAATGGCACCCGAAAGGGGAGGGGGCCCAATTTCTTTTTTTCAAAAAAGGGTGTTTTTACCTGTTTTGTTTTTCTAGGGAGGGGCCCGGCCCCCGGATCCGCCACTGGCCGCGAGGCGTGTTGAACCCGGCAATTTTATGTCATGTAAACCGGATCCCAGTGATCCGCCTCGAGGGTTGAACCCGCCTTATTTAATCCACCAGAATTGCAGGTCTCGAACCCGCGAGGCGTGCTGTTGAAGCCGGCAATTTTATGTCATGTAAACGGGATCTGATCCGCCTCGAGGGTAATTGAACCCAGCTAGCTAGCTAGATCTCATCTGCTCTCAGTTTTGCCCCTGCTTACGATCGGTCTTCAACAACAAAAAGTGTTCCAATCTCCGTTAGATTTATTAATATTTTTGCCTTGAATTAATATAACTTTTCTTTTTCATGAATGTTCAAGTATCATGAATATATTTTCACTTCATTGAAATGAAAGATACCATATTAAATGTTTCCTGTAAAAGAAGTAAGTTTTCTCAAAGTATTAATATAAGTTGAATTTAGCCAATTTAATTTACATTATTACTAATAGTATAATCCTACTAGTATTACTAACAGTAACAACATTGTTAATGGAACGGTATAGCCTTAGGCCTAGTCTAGATTCATGAGATCGAGTTAACACGTATCTGAGGTGAATTTGATACACTGCTTGTATAGACTATTACCAGTATTGTGACGAATTTATGAAAATTACCTTTCACTTTCTCTCTCTCTTTCATATCTTCAATTATTTTATGATTTTTCTGACGATTGAGTATATAAAAATCTCTTCCATATCGTTAATAATGTGTGCCATACATTAATGGATTTGCTCTGAATGAGCGACTAGTTTTACGAGAAGCATGTGCTCTTGTTGATAAACATTCTTCATGTATTATTCATTAGCTGAAGGTGTGGGCCGACGTGGGCAGCCAATGAAAATGGTAGTACTGATATGCGCGCATAGCTTTCTTTTATGCGCAACCTAAAAAGTATAAATAGGCCACGCGTATGTTACTGGATGTAGGTCGAATTCCCCGCATTGTGACGTCTTTGTGATCCGCCTCGAGGGTTGAACTCGCCTTTTTGTTTCTTCCGTGTAAACACGATCACATTTGCGCGCTTTATAGGGTTCAACACGCCTCGCGGCTTCAACCCTCGAGGATCACTGTGTAAACACGGTAATAGTCTGTATTCATTAGACTTAGAGCATGGAGCAGTGTCTGCTTCCCATAAAGGTGTGGGTGCATCCACAGAGGAAAATGGACAATTTTCATGACACACAATAGCGGTTTCTCTGTTTTTCTTTGCCTTAGCCCCACCTTTCCGGCCACGCCGTGTAGATTTACTTGACCGTCCCAAACCAAGGGAACAGATCGTTGCCCAAATATGATGAGGAAGACTATTGAAACAATTCAACTCTAAAAGATTGTCTCTTTTATACACAAACTGACCCACACTAGTTAAGTTTATATAATAATCTGAGTTACATGTATCTTCATCACCGTCTTAAGAGTACTACTGGGGTGAGGGCCTGGGTTATAGGGTGAACATCCCCGGCGAGAAGCAAGAGAGATATTCTCAATGTCGCACATGAGTTACTATAATACAACATGCCTTTTCCCAACATACTTGTATTGAACACATCCTCCTGACAACCAGGCATTCTTCTTACAAAAGGTGAACCAAATCCCTTTAGAGTCAGGATCAGGTGGACAGACAATAGTCTTGTCCAGACGGATATGGCGCGCCGTTTGACCAATAATTCAGATAAACAGTGTTTATCGGCGATAAACAGTGTTTATTAAGCGATAAACACTGTTTATCGCTAGATAAACACTGTTTTTCGACGATAAACAGTGTTTATCAGCGATAAACAATGTTTATCTGATTTATTGGCAAATGGCGCGCACTCGTACTCCAGATCAGACCCGTATGCACTACTCTGCACGTTAGTCAGGTGGCTTAGTGAAATTACCGTTACTTGTCTGATGAAAGCACCATTTTTGGTACAGGGCTTCTTTGGACCTACTAAACGATATTAGGCTAAGAGCCCTCGGCAAAAATGTCAATTTAAGGCTGTGGGGAGGGGCGTCTTTTTGGAGCCCCCAAATAATTTTATAACATTGATTTGTTGTACAAATATCATTTTTGGTACAGGGCTTCCTTAGGACCTACTGAACGATATTAGGGTAGGAGTCCCCGGCAAGAATATCATATGAGGGTGTGGGGCGGGGGCGTCGCCTCGTAGCCCACAAATAATTTATAAGGTAATATAACATTGAGTTTTTGTTGTACAAACGCCATTTTTGGTACAGGGCTTCATTTCAATTCAATTCGATTCAAGGTTTATTAAAAAACATGTGTCGCAGCCCAATGGCTGAATTGGTCATGTGTATAATTAAAAGACTCTACATATTTCAAACATAAAATACAGTTACAATTGATTTGTAAATTTTGAAATATATATAGTTAATATGGTAATATTGCTTGGGCAGCAAAAATAAGAAAACAGAAGATAACATGAAGTCAGAAAAACGGAGAGGAGAAACATTAAGAAAAGAAGTAAAAGAGGAAGTTATAAAAGTACATGTACATCAAAAATATAAATTGCATAGATGTACTTTTAAAGAGTCATTAAGACAATATACGAACATAAAAATAGAAATGAAAATATTCTTTTCATAACATTGTTGACGTTTGATATTGCAAGTATTTGTATTATTGCTTAGAAAATGATATAAAGAACTACAATTATGGTACTTTCAAATTCTTTTCACTTCAGATATAAAGTGGCTATTGAAGGGAAAGGGAACAGTATTTTGTTATATTGGTGTCTTATTATCTTATGGAGAGTAAATATCAGGAAACTTCAACATTTATGAAAGGAGTATAATACAAATAAAAGTTAATTGGGTTTGGCTTTATTGAGAAGATCGACAAAGTAAGGTAGGGGGCTACTTCGGAAACGATTGGTTTTGCACTTGAATTGTTGATATCTAGATGCATGGCGTAAGGAGATGGGTATGTTTTTCCGAAGAGGTAACCAGGTACTACATGTTGGGTGTTTAGCTAAGGATGTAGCTGAATGATGGTAGGGTAGGAGCCCCCGGCATAACTATTCATATATGTGTGATTGGAGGACCCATGGCATTTGTACAACAACAAATCAATGTTATATTACCTTATCAATTATTGGGGGCTACGAGTAGGTCCTAAGGAAGCCCTGTACCAAATATGGCATTTGAACAACAACAAATCAATGTTATGAAATTAATTGGGGGCTCCAAAAAGACGCCCCCGCCTCACACCCTTGAACTGAAATTTTTGCCGGGGGCTCCTAGTCTAATATCGTTTAGTAGGTCCTAAGGAAGCCCTGTACCCAAAATGGTGCTTTTATCAGGCAAGTAACGGTAATTTCACTAAGCCACCTGACTTACGTGCGGAGTAGTGCATACGGCTCTGATCTGGAATACGAGTGCGCGCCGTTTGCCCAATAAATCAGATAAACACTGTTTATCGCCGATAAAGACTGTTTATCGCCGATAAACACTGTTTATCGTCGAAAAACACTGTTTATCGAGCGATAAACAGAGTTTTTCTCGATAAACACTGTTTTTCGGCGATAAACAGTGTTTATATGAATTAGTGGTCAAACGGCGCGCCATAGACGGAGGCAAGTTACCCTAGGGTAAAGGTGGTGTGAAGAGCTAGTCGGGGTAAATATGGCGGGGTATATGGCGGGCCAAGCATGCCAATATTCGTACAACTATACAACTATACGACTGTACGTCTATCCAGCTGGCCAATCAGAACGCATGAAACTGTACATCTATACAACTATACCAGTGGCGGATTCAGGGGGCACAGGGGGCACGTGCCCCGTAAAGAAAAGAGGGAGGAGAGAAAAGGGAAGAGGAGAAAAGGGAGGGGGAAGCAAGAAAGGGGAAGAGAGAGAGGAGAGAAAAGGCGGAAAAGGAAGAAAGGGGGAAAGACGGAGAAGAGAAAAGGGGGAAAAGGAGAATAATGAGAAGGGAAAAGAAAGAAAGGGGATGATATTATAAGAAGGTGTTTTTTTTTTTTACCAGGAAAGGGACGGGGGGGGGGCACGCAATTTTTCAATGTGCATAATATGGGGTCCCTCTTGCCAGGCGTGTAGCGTGTAACCCCCAAAAAAAAAAAAAAAAAAAAAAGCACAAGAAGAACAACAACAAAAAGAGATAGAAAAAAAGAGGGAACGAGAGAATTTTTGTGAGTTAAAGGAGAAAGGAAAAGAAATAAAAGAGAATTAAACAACGATAGAAGAGAGGTGCGACAGCATAAGGAATTGCATTTCTTTTAAAAGAATGATGAGATAATAACCAGGGGCGTCGCTTAAGGGGTGTGGTGCGACATCCCCCACCTGTCAGGATATTTGCGGTAAAACTGCGCTGCTGTCGGGAAAAATAAGAAAAGGGGGAAGGGGAAAAATGAGAGGGAAAGGGAAAGAAAAGAAAAAAGAAAAGGAAAAGAAAGAAAAGAAAGAAAAGAAAGAAAAGGAGAAAAGGAAAAAAGAAGAGAAAAAAGAAAGAAAAGAAACGGGGGGTGAAAGAGAGGAGCGAGAGAGAGGGGGGTAAGAACCTGAAAGAAGAGGGGTGGGAGTAAGAGAGAGAGGGGGATGTTGGGTGGAGTCACCACGTCGAAGCTTTCACGTTTTATTAAATTATTAGAGAGAAAGAAGACGATTTGTTGTACCGTTCTCTACTCTTAATCCTTGTCTGAATTCAGCTTTCCCCCTCCCGCGCAAAGCGCGGAAGCTTTGACGATTCATTAAATTATTCGAGAAAGAAGATGATTCGTTGTACCGTTCTTTACTCTTAATCCATGTCTGAATATTGTTTTCCCCTCCCGCGCGAAGCGCGGAAGCTTTGACCTTTTCATTAAATTATTAGGAAAGAAGACGATTCGTTGTACTTCCTTCGACTCTTAATCCTTGTCTGAATTCAGTTTTACCCCGCCTGGCAAGAGGGACCCCATGTTATGCACACTGCAAAATTGCGTGCCCCCGCCCCTTTCCCGGAAAAAACCTTCTTATAATATCATCCCCCTTTCTTTCGTTTCCCTTCTCATTATTCCCCTTTTATCCCCTTTTCTCTTCCCCGTCTTTCCCCCTTTCTTCCTTTCCGCCTTTTCTCACCTCTCTCTCTTCCCCTTTCTTCCTTCCCCCTCCTTTTTCTCCTGTTCCATTTTCTCTCCTCCCTCTTTTCTTCTTTTTTCTCCCTTCCCTTTACTTTCTTTGTCCCCTCCTTTTTCTCCCCCCTTTTTCTCATTTTTTCCATCTTTCTTTTTCCCGTTTCCCGTTTCCCCCTTTTTTACCGGGGGCACGTGTGCCCCCCCTGCATCCGCCACTGGTATATTTGTACAGTTTCCTGCGTTCTGATTGGCCGGCTGGATAGACGTACAGTCGTATAGTTTTATAGTTGTACGGATAGTGGCATGCTTGGCCCCCTATACTTAGCCCGACTAGCTCTTAACACCACCTTTACCCTAGGGTAACTTTTCTCCGTCTAGACAGGACTAATGAATGGCAGTAAGGCAAACACTAGAAGAATGTACAGCTTCATTGTGATCATGGAGCTGCTGCAACATTCCATTCAAATCTGGTCTAGAGTACTCACATGCTTGAAGTTTAATGACTACATACCTTTAAAGGGATCGTTTAACAGTGTTTAATCTGAGATACACGGCCCTACATGTTATTAGTGTCTGTGATATGGTGTAATAATGAAGCCCCAAAAAAATTGCGCTTCAAAATGATTAAGAAGTGCCTCAAAAAAGTAAAAATCTTTGATTGACCGGTTTTACCATACTCGTTTTCCCTAATAGACTATAGTGTTATGAAAACCATCAGGCGAACGGTTTTCAAAATTTGTAATTCCAATCATAAATATCTTGATAATCAGACAGGCGATCAGCTTGTAAAAGTCATGGGGTTCCTGACTGACCTAAAGGTTTATGATTATCATTGCATCATGAGCTAAATCCAGAATTTTGTTTCAGAATCTGAGACAAAGTTACCGGATCCCTTTAATGAAGTACATATTGTTAAGATGGCTACCATACTTATAGTACACACAGTAGGAAGCCCAAAAACAATATCGGAAAAAGATCATCCAAACAGCAACAGAATTGCTCAACCTCAGTCTAGTTGAATCTATGGCACATAATAACTTGACACTTGAAAAACAACACTCATCCAATAAGAAGAAATAGAGTAAATTCAGATGAATTCAGAGAAGGTTGTGCAAGCTGCCTCTCAGCGCTAAGCCCACTGCAGGATGAAGGCCTCAGCATGCTGTCTCCAAATGACTCTGTTCAGTGCCTGTTGGTACCAGTTAACCTTTCCCCAGTTCTGTTGCAGCTCATCTTTCCATCTTTTTTCTTTGGCGTCCCCCTGTTACGTTTCCCCTCATGTGGTGTCCAGTGAGTGATTGCTGCACTCCAGCGATTATCATTTCTACGGCTGATGTGGCCCGCCCAATCCAATTTTCTTCTTTTCAGTGTATCAAGGATGTCCTGGACTTTTGTCTGCTCCCTGATCAATTTGTTCGTTTTTCTGTCTTTGTATGTGATGTTTAGGATACTTCTTTCCATGTTGTGTTGAGATGCTGCTAGCTTTCTTTCCATTTTTGACGTTAGTGTCCATGTTTCTGCAGCGTATGAGATTGCTGGGATGATGCACTGGTTATATACTTTCATTTTCAGGCATAGTGGAAGTTTGCCTTTCATGATGGTGCTGTATCTGCCAAAGACTTGCCATCCAGCTTTGCTCCTTCTTCTTATTTCGTTATCTTGGTTTTTGTCTTGTAGAGAGAAGCGCTGTCCTAGATAAATACACTCCTCCACTTGCTCCACTTTGGTACCATTTGTTTTGGGACTTTGGCTGATCCTACCATGACTTTAGTCTTCTTCATGTTCATATTGAGACATGTTAGTCGGCTTGCATCGTCCAGTTATTGCAGCATTATTTCGAGGTCGTTTAAGTTGTCAGATATGATGACAATATCGTCTACAAATCTTAAAGGGCTAATTTTTCCCCGTTTATGTTGATTCCCTTAGGTGACCATTCTAATGTTCTGAAGAACTGATGCTCTCTAGGCAAGCAGTGAAGAATTTTGGTGAGCCGGTGTCTCCCTGACGAACTCCCTTTCTTATCATGATTTTGTTGCTGTCCTTGTGCATTTTGACAGTGTTGTAGCAGTCTGAATAAATATCTTTAATGATCTTGATGTATGCGTTGTTGATTCCTTGGTCTTGGAGTGCCTTCAGAACTGGATAGGTCTCGACAGAATCAAATGCCTTTTCGTAGTCTACAAAAGCTACGCATAGAGGGATGTTGAATTTTTGGCTTTTTTCTTTCAGTTGATTAATGGTGTGGATGTGATCCATAGTTGAAAAACCCCTTTTGAAGCCTGCCTGCTCCCTTGGTTGATTGCTATCAATGATTTTCTCTAGCCGGTTGGTGATGATTTTTGCATACAGCTTATACAGGTTTGATATGAGGCTGATGGGTCTGTAGTTATTTAGATCTCGCTTGTCCCTTTTTTGTGCAGAATTATCATTGTGGCTCCTTTCCATTGATGCGGTACCCTCCCGGTTTGCATACATGCAGTGTAAAGTTTGGCTAGTTCGTCGGTTATTGTGTCTCCTCCCTCCTTGATTGTGTCTATGAGTATGTTGTCTGGGCCTGGTGATTTCCCTCTCTTCATTTGATTTATTGCATGTTGGACCTCCCAATCAGTTACAATTGGGATCTCTTCTTGTGGTTCTCCTGGATCTTCTGTCTCTGTATTGCTGTTGTATAGCTGTTCATATAATTCTTCAATTATTTTAAGTATCTGGTCCTGATCCGTGATTTCTTGTCCATTGTGTGACAGTCCATTAATGTGACAGTCCATTAGTGTACCAGATGAAAAGCAGAGGGCCAATAACAGACCATTGAGGTACACCCCATCTAAGCAAGGCGGGATCAGAATTACTGCCGTCAATGATAACTTGCTGCTTCCTTCCATTGAGGTACGACTCAAACCATTTGGAAGCAGTACCTGAGATACCAAAGCGTTTTTCTAACCTTGACAAAAGAAGTTGGTGATCTACCGTATCAAAGGCAGAGGTTAGGTCGAGAAGGACAAGAAGCGCTTAGTTTCCAGAGTCAAGGGCTAGCAATAAGTCATTTTGAACTCGTAATAGAGCCGTCTCTACGCTGTGATTCTCTTTTTACGCAGACTGTCTTGAAGCAAGGAAAGAATTACTGGCAATATAGGTCATGAGTTGAGTGCAGATTAACCGTTCAATCACCTTGCTGGTGAAGGACAAGTTAGAAGTTGGTCGGTAGTTCTTTAGGTTCTCCGAATCCAGGGATGATTTCTTCAACGTCGGGACAATGAGAGCGGTTTTGAGAGGTTCAGGAAAGACGCCAGTTTTCAGCGAGTCATTTGTAATGTGAGTGATGGCAGAAAGGGGACATTTAATACATCGACTGAAGACTGATGCTGGGAGAGGATCAAGAGAACAAGATTTAATCTTGTGAAATCTGATGGCTTTCAAAACAGTTGTTTCGGAAACGGATGGAAACTTTTCAAGATGACAGTTCAAGATGACAGTTCAAGATGACAGTTCGTTGTCTTCTCAGAAGCAAGCCGGAATGATGATGTATAATGTTAAGTGTGATATATGAATACATACTAAACTGAAGTAAATTCATTGTTGCAAAGAATACTATTTCTGATAATCCAACTCACTATTCGGTAGGAAGGCTGAATTGCTTTCTTAAATATTAGGAAACGAATAAAGCGTATATATGGACATGTAAAACTAGAGCATACTTACATTCACTACATGTTTATCGGAGTTTAGCAAACCAGGAACCCTATATCATTTCAAAGAGAGATGAAGAAGTTTGGGAAACAAATGGCCAATTTAAACATTTGTGAATAACAAATTACACAATTGAACCAATTTACATATTTCCAAAGTCAAACAATTTTCTTCTAAGGCCAAAATCATTAATGATCAGATGATTAAGTTATTTTTTTACAAGAGCTTTTTTGTAATAATATCTGCTTTGATATCTTTTTCAAAACGTTGAGAATAATGTGCATTTATTAATATTGATATTTTTTTCAGCCTTGGGACTGAAAGCAGGTTATTTTTATCCCCGTATTGAAATAAATAAAACAAAAGCAAAACCTTACATGACCTATGTCTTAATGACTCCTTTATCCAAGTTAAATCGGCTTCAGGTGGATACTTTGGTAATTAGTGGACTGGTTTAACACATCAGCCTAGCCAATGAAAAAAGGCCCATTTCAATGCCGAATGAAGGAAAAATAGGGGGCAGGGTAAACAAACTTTCAATCAATTTTAATTGACATAACATTTACTCACTGTTCAACGTACAGACTAGCTGACATCAAACGCGTTGAAGACTGGACAACATCGATCACTGCATCCTCGATTCCGGAAAAAACTCCGGACAATATCGCCTGACATTCTGTGATAAGAAGACCCAGTCCTCTCATCCTCATTCTCAACATGCTTGATACATTCTCCTCTGATTGGAGAAAAGAAAGGTCGATGCTTGTGAGATGCTGTCCTGTCAGATGTCGACGTAGACTAGTCTGGATCTGAGATATGTCTTCTGTCCTTGCATCTCCGATAGAGATATCGACCTCTTTCAAGTCAGGAAGCGATGAGAGCAGACCTTCATAGCTTTGTGACGTCACTCTCTCGGCTGATAGCTTTGTGACGGATGGAAGATCAGGATGAGATTGGTGGAAACTGAGAGAGGAGTCTGAGATGGTGAGAGTACGTAGCATCGAGAATGATCCCAGGCAGGACCATAGTCCACTTGTCACGTCGGTAGTTAGAGTAGATCCCACGAACTTTACTGCCCTAACCTGGTGTTAAGATAGATAGAAAGAGAAAGAGAGAGGGATAGACAGAGAGGGAGAGAGAGAGAGGGGGGGGGGGAGCGAGATAAAGAGAATAGGAAAGAGATAGAGGGAGAGGGGGTTATACGTATAGAGAAAGATATCGAGGGAGAGTGAGAGAGAGATAAAGGTAAAGAGAGAATTAAAGGAATATTGTACGAATACAATAACATCAATTAGTTGATATAGATATCTATTTAATATCTTGTTGTCATGATTGTGTGATGAATATTAAAGCAATCGAGACTGTGGCCTGATCTTATCTGAGACTATTCGGTAAATAATTGAAGCTTTCTCCCCTATACATACGAACACAAAAATATGATTAATTTTCGAATGATTTTAAAAGTAATTCCCCCCCCCCCACAAAAAAAAATCTACCACATATGATCTATAGATTCGTCGTTTTACATAATTCTATTGATGCGTCTCGTCATTTCCTTTATATGAGTATGCCCTACGATTTTTTTTTTTGTATTATTATATTTGTTTGTGGAATGCAGTAGCTTTATTTAGACAGCAATTGGCCAATATCGGAATATTGTTTCTTATAATATTGCGTATGAACAATATGTTTTGATCATCAGGCCTATATTACGCAATATGATTTGATATACAGTTATGGCAGAAGAACGACACATTTTTTGGAAATTGATATTTCCATTACTATGGTGTTCACAAATACAATTTTTCTCAAATGGCCGGTTATTTGGAAATGAGCATACCTCATTTTTCATTTGCACTGGAAGATTTTGCATCCCAACGACGGTGTAGACAGTCGGTGACTTTAGAACAATACTCTGTGCAGTAACGCACCTTCGAACAAACGAAGACACATTTCCTTCAGTACCCTTGGTCTCTGATGAACAGTCAAGGAGAATGCGATATCGCTCGCTCTCATCCAAATAACTGTTTGACAGGAGCGACTCCATTATTCGTATACAGAGGCGGTTATCCGTGCCAGCTGCGAATCGGATGAGATTTTCATAGTCACTGATGTTAGCTTTGATCTTGTGCAGCAGTCTGTCCAACTTAGAAATCTTCAGTCGTAACATATATTTCTTCGTTTTAGCAGCGAGGTATTTCCCAGCCGAGTGTTCCTGAACAAGTTTGTGATAAAACTCAATGGTCGTGGATGTGGTATTGTGGGATCGTGGGAGTTTCGTCTCTGGAATCGTCGTCTTTGATAATATCCCAAGCTCACATGCCCTATCAAGGATAGCGGGAACTCTTCGGAAATCATGGGGCGTAAAAACTATTTTTTTAGAGTCATCGATTAGACCAGCTAGAGCAACCTTACCCAGTTTACGAGTGATTTCGATTAGTTCTTCTTCTGTTATGTTGTCTGTTGATGTTGTTCGGGCATTGGCATGGTGCATCAGAAAATCATTCACACTGTCTAATAATTCTGTTTGAGTTGCAATTTCAGTGTTTAAAAGCCTCTCGCTCCATAAGTGACACACCATGAGACAAAATAAAGGTGTTTTAACAAGTTCATTAATCAGTGGTTGGTCATCAAGGTAAACCTTCAGACCACGTCCATTTCCACCACATGGACTCGAAGTCGAAGCAAAGAACTTGTCGATATACTCTCGTGAGCTCTCTTGCGAGAATCCTTCGATCCACATCTTTGTGTATACCCTTGGAAGTTCCGCTTGATTGAAGAAGTTCTCTAGGTGAGGGCGTGTTGTTACAAGGACCCGACACTCTGGAAATTCCTCCCAGCGGATGACACTTACAATATTGCTCTCTGAGCTTCGTTTTGAAGAAGTAATACCTGCATACTCATCTAGTCCATCTAGTATAATGTGACAGAGCCCCTGATTCTTTCTGATGAAACTCTCCAGACCGTCTGGTGTGAGATCATCAACATCACTCAAAAGCTGAGATTTGATGGCTTCTCCGATCGATGTAAGATGATTTGTGTTTCGGAATTTTACAACAAACAGAAGTGGCAGGTGTTCTAATGCTGACCCCCTTTCTCTGTGAGCCCAGTCGTAAGCGATCTTAGCAACACCCGTGGTCTTCCCTCGTCCAGCGGGGGCCGAAATGAGGATTCGAGCTGGCAGTCTGCCATTTACTTTCGTTGAAAATATGTCAGCAACAGAACCCTGGAGTATTTCCTTCTGTTTCGTGTCTTTTCCATGAGCGTCCTTCTGCACCATTGTGACAACGGTGTGCATATCTTCAAACTCAGCATAATCATTGTGATCCCACGGCTTCATTTGAATTTTGCACAATTGATTTATGTACCTATTCTCCAACTTTTCGCGACATTGCTGAACAGTCAAGGATTCCGAGATCTTCTCACTGTAGATATCTGAAACGATACCAGTATATAACACTAGATGTCTTATTACACTCCCACGATTGATCAGCCCCTTTCCACTCCCACTCCGAATAATTTAGGGTTTGGTGATTTCTTTTATTTAATTCTCGTTGAATTATTTGTTCCAAAGATTTGCCTCTTTCCCATGAATTAAAGGTCTGGAAACACACTTAACGCTGCTGGATTTTTTTCTCGATTAGACTGTAGAACAGTCAGGAACAAAAGTCAATATCGATCAATCGATATTGTAAAGTAAGAAAGTTGATATTTTTTCCTTCATTTTTTTTTTAATCGAACCTCTATTTAAACAAAAAATAGAGAGAGGGACAGACACAGGGTGAAGGAACATAACATAAAACAACACCGTCCAATGCCATCTTCATATTTGGTGCCAGTACCCCCCCCCCTTGATTCCTGCACCCTTGCTACGCTACTGATAAATGGAAGTTGCCTTAAAATTTACGTTCTTAAAACAATTTACAGGTGAAAGATTTGATTGTAACACTCTAACACGGATATAGACCAACCTCCATTACTTGGTGTCTCCTTGAGATGTGTATCAGCAAGCATGACTAGCTTAGCGTCATTCAGAGCTTGTTTCAGTTTGAAATGCTGGTCGCAAGGCTTCACGGTCTGTCTCCAATCAAACAGCATCTCACGCGTTCCCTTACAAGTCACCCGTCCTTCTATCCTGTTGGTCTCTGTGTATCTATTGATTTCTGCGACCTTGAATCCGAGTGTTCGTCCTAAGGCCTCCATCTGCTCACCCGTCTCGATGTCTTCAGCCAGCTTGGAGAGAAGATCATCGGCAATACCTCCATGTGCCGCCATACCTATATATTTGGGGAAAATAAACAAAAGTAAAGATTAAGAAACTTATTATGAACATAGCTTCTTTATATAGCGGGACAGTAAATCAATGTTGCATATCAGCAGGTCTGCATTCATCACGGTAATGTACGTAGCATTTTTTTCTCAGTGTGTGCGGGGGTGGGAGCTTCGAAATGTTAAGATTATCTTTGTTGTGTTTGAGCAGAAAAGTAGGATATTGACGATCGAAGTATAGGTAATTTGAAACCTTAATTACATGGGGTAATCCTGGTAAGACTTTAATTGATCGAATATTAATTTTGCAGAAGCGTGCATTAAGAATAATCCATAATGTCCACTTTCGTTCCCACACTAACCACTTATTTTTACAAGACAACATTCTTGAAATTGATGATTCGTATTCTTGGTACCTCGGTATCTTTATGTTCCAACTTATTAAAAAGGAGTTACCTCTCCCGATTTCCTCCATTTTTCAAAAAAATAACGAGATACATCCATACCCAACTAGACAGTCTCACAACTTCCACACTCCTCGAATGAGAACAGCTTTCGCACAAAAAACAATTATTTACACCGGTCCAGTATTTTGGAATAACATAGATCCATCTCTTAAACAAAGTACCAGTTTATACACATTAAAAAAAAGCTGAAAATTAAATTCTTAAACACATATGCATGAATGTATGTGCCGTCGCCGATCAGCTGCATTGTTGATATTGCTGATACGTCGCTATACATGAATCTCGGTTTGTTTGCCTCTGGACTCAATCCCTTTCTCCCTCATTCTACCTTCTTCTAGAGCTTTTGCATTCGTGTGTGTATTGGGTTTTTACAGACGTGTATCAATCAGATATGATTATTTACGTCTGGGGACCGACCTTTAACGTCACCATTCATTCATTTTCCTCTTTTTTAAATCTTTCTTTCTTTTTGACTTCTACTATTTTCCTCTATCTTTTTTCCCTCTCTTTTATTTTTGTATTTTTTCCCCCTAAATTCATAATTTCTTTGCCAAATATTTGTTTTATTTATTGATTTTCTAAGTATACTTTGTTCAAGATATATTGTAAAACAGCATCTGAGGAACTAACACTTCAACAAGCTCTGCTTCTAGTTAGTTCCTCCTTTCTCGTGCTATTTCTATTATATTTGTCGTTTCATTGTATATTTTTTTTTGTAATATACGTATTCATCTATATATTAATACGCAAAATCGCCGCGGGGGGTGCGTAACGGTCTGCCAATGTGAATTTTTTGACATCAAACCCGTCTTTCCTCGACCCTACCCGCCTCGGCCGTCGCGCGGGAACGGCGACACAATTCCGAGCGGATGGGATCGGGCATGTCGCGTGCCACGTCGACCCCGTGGTCGCCGTCCATGTCGTTATAGAGGTGGTTTCGGGGTCCCGGGGAGGACGGGCGGACGAGAGCACGGCCGGCGTCGTCCGTGCAAGGAGGCGAGAGTGAGGCGGCGAGGCGTGCACCCGACCTCTGTCTAATTATTCAAAGAGATTACACTATCAAGAGACGATCCGATCCATAATGTGTTGTAGCAGATGCTCAGTGCAATGGATCGGGCCTACTCCGTGTTAGGCATCTTGCTGTATGATATGCCTTGTAGGCACTTCACGGGCATTTTAGAGAAATACACAGCAGGTGACAATCCACTCAGGTCATGTAGCGTAGTAAATACATGATGCGATGGGATGGGCCTATCCCGTGTGAGGCATCTTGCTATATGGCCAGCAGCCAAACTGACGAGATCGAGAACGTATGTACAGTACTGTTGGTTCTAAGCTCACACACACACACACACAGTCGAGTTAATCCGTGCGACAGCCACAATTTATTGGCACAAACCGTCCGATTTTTCGCGTAAAATCTTTACTTTGAAAATATTTATACAAATTCATTGAACCATGCCAACATAATCATAATCCAAGCTTCTGATTTATTGGTCTTTTCATGAAAACTACATTGAAATCACAACAATAATACCGCAAATAGATTGTAATTATCGAGATCATATAACTAACGAGAAGGTAAATTCAGCGAGCTTACGTAATTTCAAATGCCTCCGCACGGGCAACTCCCGCGGTGTCAGGGCAGTCACGGCGCTCACACAATGCAATTTAACCTGTGCTGTAACTGCAGCACTCTAGCTACTGCAGTACCTGTATATAGCGTGTATTTAGATCATTCAATGTTTCATGTTTGAGCCGTGCAATTGTTGTTTTCTTTTATTTCTTTTTGAATGTGATGTGAATGTGAGTACGGTACGTACATGCTATTACAGAAGTGTGCAAGGAATGATAGGCCTACAGGTGGAAGCAGGCGCGGATCCAGGGGGCAGGGGCCTTGGCCCCCAGCAAAGAAAAAAAAGAGAGAGAGAGAAGGAAAAGAAGGGAAAGAGGAGAGAAAGGGAAAGAAAGAAGAGGAAGAAGAGAAGAAAAGGGGTAAAAAAGGAGATGGGGGCGAAAGGGCCTTGCCTCCCGGGCTGTTGCCTCCCCCATCAAAAAAATAAGAGAGAAGGAAGGAAAGGGAAAGAAAAAGGAAAAGAGGAGATAAAGAGAAAGAAAAAGAGGAAGAAAGAAAAGAAGGGGGATATCAGTTGCAATTTTCTCGCCAACAAGTTGTGAATCGAGGGCCAAAAAACCCTTGCCTCTCCCCCCCCGCCCCCGCCAAAATAAGAGAGCTAAAATGGAACAAAAAAAGAGTAAGAAGAAAAGAAAAGGGTGAAAAGAAGGGAGATCAGTTGCGATTAATCCCGCCAAAAACGTGTGGATCGGGCCTTGCCTCCCTTCCCCCAGCACACCTTAAAGAGAGAGAAAGAAGGAAGGAAAGAAAAAAAGAGAAAGAAGAAAGGTAGGGAGATCAGTTGCGATTTTTCCCGCCAACAAGGTGTAGATCAGGGGGGGCGCTTGCGTATTGACGGGGCTTGGGTGCTTGGGGGGCCTGCCCCAAATAAAATTCAAACGTGGTTTATTTCTAATTCGATACCGGTGATTTACAAATGTTGCTGAAATGACATAATTTTCCGAGATTTTTAGTACATTATACTTTTGTATGCGTTTGTTGGAAAATGACAAATTCCCAATTTACAGTCAGGCAAAAATATACTTATTTAGAGGCCTACATGTCAGGGTCCGCGGAACGGCAGGGCTCGGAGGGCTCGAGCTCCACCCCCACCCCCCCCCTCCCCACTTTTTGTGAAAAAGTATATTAAAGAGAAATAGAAAGAAAGAGAGAAAGAAAGAAAGAATAGTGACCTGCCAGTGTCACAAAATAATGAGGTATCAAAATATGCTCATCTCACCGTGATTAAATGCCTAAAACCCTGAGCTTCTGGGGGCTCCGCCCCCTGGACCCCACGCCAATGAGTGACCTGCCAGTGTCACAAATAAGGTATCAAATTATACTCATCTGACCGTAATTAAATGCCTAAAAACCCTGAACTTCCGGTGGCTCTGCCCCCTGGACCCACTCAATGGCCCTAAGGCGGACCCTGGATGCTTATCTGACGGTAATTTAATGCCTAAAACCCTGAGCTTCTGGGGCTCCGCCCCTGACACCCCGAATCACTTTGAAAACGTTGAGCGGGGCTTGCATGTAAGAGTGGGGTGATGCGGATTTTTGTCTGCCCCGGCCTCCCCCAAAAAACCGTTTTGCTCATTACGTACCAATATTTGGCTCGCATAACTTCAAATTTGGCCCCCTAAGGAATCCTGGATCCGCGCCTGGGTGGAAGGGATATAAAACAAATATACAATGACTCATTCTCGGAACAAGCTAAAACTATTCGCACTCAGGAACATCAATAGTACTGTTCTCCCTTGGGCCGCGATGGCCCTCGGGAGAATGTAATACGATTTGATGTTCCTTCGATGCGAATAGTTTTAGCTAGATCCTCGAGTGTCATTGTTTATTTGTATATTTGTATATTATTTTCAGTGCATGCATGACAACAATATTCGTATAGATAACGAGAGTGAGGATCCGGAAAGGGATAGTGAAAAAAGTAGGAACGAATTTAAGTGACGACAATAATCGTAATTAACGAAAGTAAAAGAAAGTATTAGTCTAAAATATATGCATCAATTTTAATTACAAATTATTGATTTCACTGTTTTCTTCCAATTTTCAAGTTTTATTACATGATACATATTTATAAAAAAAAATTCAAAATGATACATGGGACAGCAAACAAAGGTTGATATTCTAACGAGTACAATATTAATGAAAAGAAGAAGAAAAATTATAAAATGATAAAAAAAAATTATCTTTAAAAAATATTATTTAAAAAAAAAAAAAAATCAAAAAAAAAATATAATGATATTAATAATAATAATCGATAGCACTATTTTCAAACCCCCACCCTCCCTAGAATCCCGTGGATTCTCCACGGGTCCTGCTAGTCTATATATTAATATGCAAAATCGCCGCGGGGGGTACGTAACGGTCTGCCAATGTGAATTTTTTGACATCAAACCCGTCTTTCCTCGACCGTGCCCGCCTTGGCCGTCGGGCGGGAACGGCGACGCAATTCCGAGCGGACCCGCTCGCGCAGTCCGCGTGCCACGTCGACCCCGTGGTCGCCGTCCATGTCGTTATACAGGTGGTTTCGGGGTCTCGGGGAGGACGGGCGGACGAGAGCACGGCCGGCTTCGTCCGTGCAAGGAGGCGACGAACCCGCGAGAGTGAGGCGGCGAGGCGTGCACCCGCCCTCTGTCTAATTATTCAAAGAGATTACACTATCAAGAGACGATCCACTCCATAATATGCTGTAGCAGATCCACGATAGAACGGGTTGGGCCTATCCCGTGTTAGGCATCTTGCTATATGCATCAGCCAAAGAGATACACTTTTAAGAGATGATCCACTCCATAATGTGTTGTAGAAAATGCGCGATAGAACAGGTTGGGCCTATCCCGTGTTAGGCATCATGCTATATGCAGCAGGAAATTTGACGAGAATGAATGTGTTGGTTCTCACACACACAGTACAGTCGAGTTAAATCGTGCGACTGCAACAATATATTGGCACAACCGTCCGATTTTTCGCGTAAAATCTTTACTTTGAAAATATTTATACAAATTCTGTGAACCATGCCAACATAATCATAGTCCAACCTTCTGCTTTATTGGTCTTTTCATTGAAACTACATTAAAATCACAACAATAATAACGCAAATAGATTATAATTATCGAGACCATGTAACTGACGAGAAGGTTAATTCAGCGAGCTCACGTAATTTCAAATGCCTCCGCACGGGCAACTCCGGCGGTGGCCGCGGGCCAGTCACGGGGCTGACGCCATGCAATTTACCCTGTGATGAGGTAAGTGCACCACTCTACTGCAGTAGGCCTACCTGTCAAGCGTGTATTTACATTCTTCAATGTTTCATGTTTGAGCCGTGCAATTGTTGCTTTATTTTATTTCTTTTTTTAATGTTATGTGAATATGAGTACGGTACATGCTATTACAGAAGTGTCCAAGGAATGATAGGCCTATAGGTGGAAGGGATATAAAACAAATATACAATGACTCATTCTCGGAACAAGCTAAAACTATTCGCACTCGGGAACATCAATAGTACTGCATGTTCTCCCCCGGCCTCGGGCCGGGATGGTCCTTGGGAGAATATAATGCGATTTGATGTTCCTTCGATGCGAATAGTTTTAGCTAGATCCTCGAGTGTCATTGTATATTTGTATATTTGTATATTTGTATATTATTTCATTGTAGGACTAAATTAACTTAGCAATGTGTGAAAATAACCAAAATGATAATGGGAGTGAAGTGCATGAGAACAATATTCGTATAGATAACGAGAGCAGGCGCGGATCCAGGGGCCAGGGCCTTGCCCCCGCCAAAAAGAGAGAGAGAGAGAGAGAGAGAGAAGGGAAAGGAAAAGAAAAGAGGAGAGAAAGGAAAAGAAAGAAGAGGAAGCAGAAAGAAAAAGGGAAAGAAGGAGATCGGGAGGGCCGAAAGGGCATGTTGCCCTCCCCCCCCCCCTAGCAAAAAAATAAGAGAGAAGGAAGGAAAGGGAAAGAATAAAGGAAAAGAGTAGATAAAGGGAAGGAAATGAAGAAGGGGAAAAGAAAAGAAGGGTAATATCAGTTGCGATTTTCCCGCCAGGAAGTTGTGGATCGGGGAGGGGGCCAAAGGCCCTAGCCCCCGCCAAAGGAGAGCTGAAAGGGAACAAAAAGAGGAAGAAGAAAAGAAAAGGATGAAAAGAAGGGAGACTGATCAGTTGCGATTAATTCGGCCAACAACGTCCGGATCGGGGAACCTTGCCCCCGCAAACTTAAAAGAGAGCGAAGGAAGGGAAAGGGGAGCCCACGCCAATTAGTGACCTGCAAGTGTCACAAATAAGGTATCAAAATAAGCTAATCTGACCGTAATCAAATGCCTAAAATCCTGAGCTTCCGGGGGCTCTGCCCCGTGGACCCCACCTAGGGCCCTTAGGCGGGCCCCTGGATGCTCATACGACCGTAATGTAATGCCTAAAACCCCTGAGCTTCCGGGGGCTCTGCCCCCTGGACCTCACGCCAATTAGTGACATGCCAGTGTCACAAATAAGGTATCAAAATAAGCTCATCTGACCGTAATTCAATGCCTAAAACCCCTGAGCTTCCGGGGGCTCTGCACCTTGGACCCCACGCCAATTAGTGACCTGCCAGTGTCACAAATAAGGTATCAAAATAAGCTCATCTGACCGTAATTAATTGCCTAAAATCCCTGAGCTTCCGGGGGCTCTGCCCCTTGGACCCCACGCCAATTAGTGACCTGCCAGTGTCACAAATATTAGGTATCAAAATATGCTCATCTGACCGTAATTAAATGCCCATACGCCGTGAGCTTCAGGGGCTCCTCCCCTTGACCCCCGCCGGTGCTTTGCCCCTAGACCCCACGCCAACTTACGCTACGCTCTACCTGAACGTAGATACTTTAGCCTCCCCCCAACGACTTTGAAAAACGTTCAGCAGGGCCTCCATGTAAGAGTTGTGGTGATGCGGATTTTGTTCTGCCCCCCCCCCAAACGATTTTGCTCATTACGCCACTGCTTTAGTGGTCACCATTACCTACCAATATTTGGCTCGCACAATTTCAAATTTGGGCCCCCTAAGAAATCATGGATCCGCGCCTGAACGAGAGTGAGGATCCGGGAAAGGGATAGCGAGAATAATATCTGTATCAATTTTAATTACAAATTATTGATTTCACTGTTTTCTTCCAATTTCCAAGTTTTTTTATATGATTCAGATTTAAAAAAAAAAAATCAAAACGATACATGATGGGACAGCAAACAAAAGGTTGATATTCTACGAGTAAAATATTAATGAAAAGAAAAAGAAAAATTATAAAATGATAAAAAGTAGGCCTATACAATGAAGAGAAATAATATCATCCAGCACAGAAATTATCTTTAAAAAAAATAGAATAATAGTTACAATAAAAAAATTATTATTAAAAAAAAAAAAAGTCGATAGCACATATCTATTTACAACCCCCCTCCCACTCTCCCTAGAATCCCGTGGATTTTCCACGGGCCCTGCTAGTTGTATTATGTTTTGCATGAGAAATAAAAAATCATTTGAATCAACAACAACAAATCATTTGAAAGAAGTATAATAACAAATACAAGAAGAAAACCAGAAAAACCAGAGATTTCAAGAATACGGTCCAAGCAATGGCCTAAAAACCTTATTGTTGCCTTTTACGCAATGCCGGTTTCATTTTTGTGATGCATTAATAGAGGCAGTGCTCCCAGGGGTGGGGGTGGTCATACTTCCCCCAATTTTTCAAGTACCTGAAAAGTGCCCCTTCTTACAAGTGACCCATATCCTTTGTAATAATAATTGTCCTTTCCCACATGTGATTACTGCCCCATTTCATTTCTAACAGGTGCCCCTTACCCTTCTTATAAGTTACCCTTTGTAACTCTGATGAGTGCCCCTTTTCCTTTTTGGTAAGTACTCCCTACCCCTCTTATTAGTGACCTTTTTTCACCTCTGATGAGTGCCCCCTTCCAAGAGTGATAAGTGACCCTTTTTATCTCCGATAAGTGCCTTATTTGCCCTAAAAAATTCCCTTATAATCTTCCTTATACATGTAAGAGCCCTTTCAGTTTCTGAACTGTGCCCCTTTTCTCCTTCTTAAAAGAGTCCCCTTACACCTTGGATGGATGCACCTTTTCAAATCTAATAAGTCTCCCTTTTTAAATATGATATGTTCCCCTTGCTGCTTTTAATAATAGCCCCTTGTCCCTTCTAATATTGCCCCCCCCCTGATAGTTGCCCTTCATGTATGTCACAATTATCGCTTCGCAATTTGCCCCTTTGCATTCATTTAAAGAGCCACGCCTAGCTTCAAAGAGTCGGAGCAGTTATGTGTAGTAACATGTACCCTACCTGTTAGCCGGGGCAGGGGGCCACAATGCCCACAATTTCAGAGGAATGAATCGCGCCGTATTTAAAAATAATGATGTTGGTTGTTTCCAATGATATAAAGTGCCCCTTCTATTGATAAGTCATGGTAACTTATTATGCTCTTTTCACGCTCAAACGTAAGCCCATTTAAACTACCATTCTACTCATTTTGCTAATAGAGGCATCTTCCAACCTATACACTATCATCCTTTAGTTCCTATGCCCTTTTAAACTTTAAATGATGACAAGGTAATCGGTTTCCCTTTGGTTTAAGAACTTAAAGGTGTACGCAGTGAGGGACTTTTAAACATCAAGGCAACTTTGCGGGACATGTAAATCGCGTAAAAAAGAGACAAAATCACTGTTCGTGCCAAGCCAAGTTGTTTTGCCACGCTTCTCTCCCTAAAACAATTTTTTCCTCATTACCTCCGTCACATGTCCTTCTACTTCAAAGCAATAATGAAATAATGAAAGAGCAAGGCTAGAGTAAAGCCAAATGGTAAAAAAAAGAGAAAATCATGTGTAAATAGAACAAAAACAAACAAACAATTATTCGTACAGTAAGGGTCTTTAGCTCTTTTTATTTAATGAAAACCTAATAAACATTTATTTTAGTATTCATACTATACCTTTTTGGTTAAATTAGAACTTTCAGTTTAATGCTGTTATGGCAAAGCAGAGGTCAAGCTCAGGCGAGACACGGATTGCAAAAGAACACAGACTCGCAAATGTAGCAATCGGCACATCATTATTTTCCCTTTTATCTAAGATATCAAATGGGTTCTAAGACACCTACCCCCTGGACATCCACCCCCGGATAACCACCCCTAGTTAACTACCCCCTAGGACAACTACCCCCTAGGGCAACCACCCTCTAGGACCACTACCCCCCAGGACAACTACCCGCAGACAACTACCTCCTAGGACAACTACCCCCTAGGACAGCTACCCCCGGACAACTACCCCTAGACATAACTATCCTAGGGGGTAGTTGTCCTAGGGGGTTGTTGTTCTAGGGGGTAGTCGTATGGGGGGTAGTTGTCCGGGGTAGTTGTCTTGGGGCGTAGTCGTCCTAGAGGGTGGTTTTCCTAGGGCGTAGTTGTCCTAGGGGGTAGTTGTCCCAGGGGTAGTTGACTGGGGATGGTTGACCGGGGGTGGATGTCAAGGGGGTAGGTGTCCGGATACGATCAAATGAGATGCATAATTCGGCGCATGACAAAACCATGATTTCAAACAATATTCATTTGTTTTGGTCAATGCGTTCACTCATGGCAACCAATGGTCGGATTGCTTTGAGAACTCGTGTGATGTGACTGTGTTTGTTGGATTGGGTCACTATACGAGAAGCAGAATTCTGTAATTTTGTAATCTTACACGCAGGTTTTGAGGTAAGTTGAACAAATGAAATTAAAGCATGGGTGTTTTTCTCTGCAAAAAATACAGACAATAAAAACGTGTGTGTTTTGCTCGCAAGCATCACAAGTTCCCAAAAATCGAAACATGGTAATTTCGGGAAACAAGGTCCCCGAAAATTTTTAGGCAACAAGGTACCTGAATATACAATTGTCATAATTTTCCTATCTAGGAAATATAGATTTTTAAATGACATTTGTACCTTAACTATTTAAAGTGATTTAACCTGTTCGTTTAATCCTTTCAGAAAAAAGCCCGAATAATCTCTTTATCTTAAACCCAGTGTATTGTTATAACATAACACAATACTTAAAATAATCAAAGGGGTTCTTCTTGCAAGCGAGTAAATTTCAGAAACGTGTTTTTGGAAAGAGGCGTAAGCCCCGTTGCATAAATGTGCCAGTACGCTAATAGTAGATTCTTTTTCAAAACTTTGATAGGTTGCCTTGTTTACTTGTTATTAGCTGTTGGCTTTCAAACTGATACTTTGCCTTGTGAAGTGAAGTCAGGGCGCAGAAAAGTCCTGTATTTCAACATATTCTGGTCATCCTGAATAGTAGAATAGTAGAATAGTAGAATAGACTCGAACCTTGAAATTGTCTTGCTTTAGAAATTGTAAGGATTTTTTTTTTGTAAGGGGGCTCCATATATGTTGTCTGGTGTTTATGAGAGTGTAGCCGTGCAGAGAGGCAGAGTAGGCAACCAAAGTGTTAATCAAGGTTCGACTTTTACTATTTACGCTTATCCAGAAGAAAGTAAGAAGGAGCACACAAAACGTATATAATAAATTAGAATAAATATTGCCTCATATCAAAATCATACCTGGGCTAGTCTGCACTGGAGTCTTCTTGTGATCATGTGAGTCCTGCTGGCTAGGTAGATATTTACCTGTAGGAGATTCACAATGTTTAATTTTATTTCTTCTACCATTGTATAGGCAGGAACATTTTAGAAATAAGAACTGGATTTTATTAGGGTCCAAGAATAAAAATGGAAAAGAGAAGCAACTCAAATGATGATGATAATCACTTCAAAATAAAAGGTATTTTTAATTGATTTCAGTTATCGTTGCTTGAATTTAACTTATTTAAGCCTATATAGTGATAATTATAGCATCAACACTTTATAGGCAAACACATGAATTCCGAATTAAATATCTAATCTCCCTCTAATTAAACTTAAGTAACTCAGGACAGATAACGACAACCTCACTCAAAGAAGGACGGAACAGAACTAACTTTAATATCTCAAATTATAACATGTCTGTTAGTACAAATCAGGCATCATAACAAAATAAACCAATCAGGGGAAAGTCATATGATAAGAGAAACCAATGAGAAGAACAGGCTAGATAGATCAAAGGTGAGAGGCGAAGAGAACGAATGAGAGAAGAGAAAGTGCATGTTGCTAGGGCAGGAAAAGACAACCATGCATCGAATGAGAAGAGGGAACGGGTTGGAAGGTGAGGAAGGAAAATAGGGTGTGACAGGAGTGCAACTGAAAGACTGTGCTGTTAGGAGGTGAATGAAAAGGGAACATAAACTGGGAAAATGAATATGCAAATGAAGAATGCAAATATATAAATGAATATGTAATAGTGGATAAGGAAGAAGGTAAGAAATGTACTAACTGAAATAAGACAAATTTAAACTGTTACAGTATATACAGATAATTATTTGTAGTAGTAGTGGTAGTAGTAGTAGTACAAGTATTAGAGGAGTTGATGTTGTAGTAGTAGTAGTAGTAGGTAGTGTCGTGGTCGAGTGGTTTAAGGCGCTTGACTGGAGATGCGAAGGTCGAGGGTTCGAATCCCGACACGGCACTAATATAATTTGGCAAGAAAATATAGTAGTAGGTAGTAGTAGGTAGTGTCGTGGTCGAGTGGTTTAAGGCGCTTGACTGGAGATGCGAAGGTCGAGGGTTCGAATCCCGACACGGCACTAATATAATTTGGCAAGATATTAACCTACACATGCTACTCTCAACCCAGGTATTAAAATGGGTACTCGGTAGGATGCGACCGCAATTGTTGGTCAAAGAGTTTTTGAGCGTCAAGTCACGCCTGGCTGGAATGCTCCCCATCAGGGAGTAGAGATTATGCACACAGTGTGTGCGGGCAAGTATTGAATCCAATGACCTGGGTAATAGTATATCTGTAAAGCGCTTAGAGACGTCCGAGATGTATTAAGCTTTATATAAAAGCTGAATATTATTATTATTATTTTTATATATTTTTTTATCTAGTAGTAGGTCTAGTAGTACTAGTAGAAGTAGTTGTAGTAGTAGTAGGTCTAGTGGCAGTAGGTCTAGAAGTACTACTAGTAGTAAGCCTAGCCATACTACTACTAGTAGTACAACTAGTAGAGTATCTTTAGTAGTAGAGTTAGCAGTAATAGTAGTAGCAGTGGTAGTTGTTGTAGTTTTAATTGACGTAGAAGTGGTATAATAGTTTTAGTAGTAGTAGTAGTAGTAGCAGTTGAACTATTAGAGTTGTAGTAGTATAGTAGTAGTATTGGTAGTAGTTATGGTAGTAGTAGTCTTAATAGTTGTTGTAGATGAAGTAGAATAGTAGTAGTATTGGATCAGAAGTAGCAGTAAGGCGTGGTAGTAATAGTAAGTATGGCAGCATTTTTATATGGCCATTAATGTATATATTCATTAATGTTCCGGAACGATGTAACATGTCACGAAAATAATTTCCCCGTCTTTTGCGGCTAGGGGCTGACAATCAATGAAGAGTTTAGGGAGTTTTCCGGCTCGATATTTGGGCTCGATTTGTTGTTTATGTGATTATTGAAATCATTTGGGAAAGACGTTAACTCAAGCAAGATAATAAACAGGTTGATTCAAACCCGCCCCCCCCCCCACTCCGGCCCGTGTTGACTTTACACACCGGAGATAGGGGGTGCTTTCAAAGGGAGGGAACGTGCATATGCGTACCCTAAATGGGGGGTGGATTCAAAAGCATGGCACTTTTCCCGATTCATTTTTTCTCTCATAAAAATATTGGCAGTATTATAGGACCTATATAAACATGTATTTCTACGAACTCGGTGTAATTCAAACAAGATTTACCTTCCGATAGTCTATCGCCTAAATTACCAAGTCGTAATTTATGGAGTTTGCTTGCTAGTATAGATCGAGTTTGGGTGCTGTCTCCTTGATTGTTATTCCATTTGATGAGGAGCTCCACCAGAGCTTCATTAACGTTGTTGAGATGTTTGACGATGTGTGATTGACTTACTGCATAGGAATACCCCAGAGCGTTGCACAGTTTCGAGTATTTGCCCGGGCCTATGTCTTCAGCTAGTGATATCAGCTCAATTTCCTGCAAAGGCTCCATAATGCTGTGGAAAATAAATGATATAGAGAGAATACATTTATGTGATATCAACTCCATTTCCTCTAAAGTCTCCATAATCATGTCGATATACAAGCAATACATTATGTTTTATTTCCAAAGCAAAGATTTGTGTCACTCGATCAAAGCAAGTATTGGTTTGAAGTTTGAAGTTTGAAGTTTATTTGTTCCACATTTACATCAAAAGACAATTTAAATTCTTCTTTTTTATACAAGCGTATAGGCGTAGATTACAAACACACACAAAAATTAAAGATTTCAAATCAAGTATAATGTACGGAAAATAGGTACGAAGTTTCGAAATGTGTAGTTATGACAGGTAAGGTAAAAAACAATGTAAAATGTGGGGAGCCTAAATAAAAAGCATAGCTTGTATGTGAATAGGCTCCCGTACTAGGTTCCTTACAACAAGAAAGGTGCTCTTATTATTTAAATTACCACTGCAAATCTTATCACATTTTGAAAAATACTTTGCAAAGAGAATATAAAAATATAACCAAGACCAGATATTGATATTAAAATTCACAGTAAATATAATATGTCGTTATCATGTGAGGAGCATGCGGTGACCACATCAGTTCCTTGCGTGTACCAAACGCTTATGATTACATGGCGGATTATAGTCATCACCATGATCACTGTGTTGTTGCAGTTGTTTTCATTTTTAGTTGTCAGATTTACCGTTTTGTGCCTCCTTCATGAATACAACGCGACGAAGACTTACATATCTCTTGATTTCATTGCCTTGCATTCACTGCTCAACTTCTTGAAGAATATAATATCTTTGCTACTCTTGTGAAAGCAAAACATTTGCCAAAAATATCATGAATGATTTGATAATTTGATACTAATATTCACCTCAGGATAAACAAACAACCGACAATTAAAGTGTGTAAATTTATACTGATATAAATCCTTCAGTTTAAAATCATTACAGCTGAAGGAAACAAATGCATTTTCTTTACAACCAGATATTCTTTGATGGGCAACCATACTTCTTCCTTCGGACAAAATGGGGTCTATAGTATGTGGTATATGGGAAAAATTGAGCCCAACTATTAGGGGCGTTTAACAACTCCATCCCAACAGAAAGCAGCGTTATGTATGTGTAGGGTTGTGTATGTGTGTGTGATGAACGTATCGTTTATAGGCAGCTGAGATCACCCCAACTAAATGTGTTAATGTGTTAATCCATTTCATGCGTTTTGTCTGGGGCTGTCGTATTATCAAGCAATCTGCTCACAATGACAGTCCTTCTTCCGCAAAGAATTTCGCAATGTTTGAGGAAGTTTAGTATTTATGACAGTTTATCATTTCGTTTAAAAAAAATAACAATTGTAATAAATATATTTGCTTATTTATGATTCATTGTCAGAAAAATACTTATTGTACTTTATATTATTATTGTTATCTAAAAACTGTGTACTTACATGAATGCAGACGAAAATTAAATCAAATCAAATAAAAAATAATACACCATGGCTGCAATCGTCGTAGATCATTTCCGCTGTAACTTCAAGCATTAGGGGTGGGGGCGGCGAGGTGTAGGCCTACACCGGAGCGATGTTCAACATGCTTGATGGGGCGGATGAAGAGAGAGATTGAGTGTGTGAGTCGATGGAACAGAGAGCGAGGGGTGGGAATGAATTTGTAAGAAATCGAATCTATAGGCGTGAAAGAAAGAAAGAGATTAATTGAGAAAGAGAGATAGTAAGGACCTTAGCTACTATAAAGTGTTTTTTGCTCTAATGTTGGCCGTGTATAGCACGCATTTAGGGAAACAAATAAAATTATTCAACATCAATACAAAATATATTTCTCTCCCTGAAATAAATTCCTCTCCACTTTTTTTTTAATATTTCACTCTTTCAAAACATCAATTTCACCCTTTAAAAATATATTTATTTCACTCTTTCAAAATATTTATTTTACTCTTTAAAAATAATAATTTCACTCTTTGAAAATATTGATTTCACTCTTTAAAGCCCCTCTGCACTACTTGTAGCTACTTGCTCCCTCTAGATAGAAAACGATGCTTAAGCGGTGCCCGTTGGTCCCCATGATCCTCTTTTCCTTATGTTGATTGAGAGCTGAGTTGATGAGATAACCACCTGTCAGTGACCACGCTAATCCCTCTAATCCCTCCTGGCCAAACTTGTGCAGAGTGGCTTCAAAAATATTCATTTCACTCTTTAAAATATTCATTTCACTCTTTGGAAATATTAATTTCACTCTTTAAAAATATTAATTTCACTCTTAAAAAACATTCATTTCACTCTTTAAAAATATTAATTTCACTCTTTAAAAATATTCATTTCACTCTTTGAAACTATTCATTTCACTTTAAAAAGAAAATTAATTTCACTCTTTAAAAATATTAATTTCACTCTTTAAAAATATTCATTCCACTTTAAAAAAATATTCATTTCACTTACACAAAAGTTGTTCCTCTTTTGAAATACCCAATAAATTATATCTCCCCTAAGAACCGCTTTTATTTTAACGAGAAAATACATTTTTCTCTTTAAAAAAATACATGTATGGCACTCCAGGTGGCGCTTTTCAACATAATATCCGTGATGCTGACGTCGCACGTACGTACGTGGAACGGATCGGAGCGTCTAGATATAGTATAGATACGGTGGGCCCGCCGAGGCCTCCGCCGGCTCCAGGGCAACCGCGACCTAGTCCGAAGATGTGTTGAAACTCTCGTCGAGAGCTAGAGTTCATCCCGGAGTTCATTATCGCCGTCGGCGTCGATGATGTCGATGCAGGATTCTAAGCGAAGGGCCAAAGTCAAATATCATGCTTAGTTTTTGAGTTGCCTGCCACTACCACACAAACTAAGCATACCTTGTTTATTCGAAAGATTCTATCATAATACACAATATTTCAGATGTGTTTTTAGTTTTATTTGTAGCGAACACCCCTAAATCGGAGGGGGCATCTAAAAACCGGCCCTTTTGACGAAAAATAGTATTTTGTAAATAATACTTTAAGGAAACCTTAAACCACCATGAGTTTGGTGTCATATGAAAGAGAATTAAATTATCTATATTTCGATACCAATTTCAACAGAATCGAGATTAATGAACATCACAAATTCAAGTATAAAATATGATTTTGTGTGTGATATTTTTTCGAAATATTGATTTTTATCAAAACTGTTATTTCATATAGGCCTATCAAAATCGGAGAGGTGCCTTTTTTCGTTACTTTCCAGGAGTTTGACCATGTACAAGGACATTATCCTGTGCCAAGGAGAGGCTTATATCTCTTTTCAGTGAAAAGTTATAGCAACCCAAAGTTATTGATTTGATCTCCACAAAAACGACATTTTTGCCCACATTTGCATTAACTCTTTGCATTTACGTGTATTAGTGTATAGAGGACGTGTTTGGTGTGTTTACATCAAGTTTTAAAGATAACTTTTTAAGTAAAACCTCTAATCACCATGGATTTGGTGTCCAAATATGGATAATTAAAATAACTTCAAGTTGATATCAATTTCATTGAGTTATGTAGTGTGTGAAATATAAATTTTGAGCCGAAAATGTGTTTTTTTTTACATATTCCCCCCCTCTAATTTTGGCGAGTATTTCAGTATATTAACTTAACAAAGGTGATTGGACATTTAGTAGTGCAGAAAATTCAAAGGACTGCAATTGATAAGTTCAAGTTCAAGTTTCCTCCCCCTCCCCGCCCCTTTCAGCCGCTTGTCATAATCTTGCCCATGACAAAGACAAGTTAGTGCATCAACATGAATATAGTAATGCAGACAGTTCAGACAGTTTAAAGGATTAGGGATGCTGAGTTCAATTCATAAGTACCTCTATACTTTGTGATGTTTCAGAAAATGTGGGCTTAGGTAGGTGCCTACGCCCCCCTCCACACACACTATATATCAACTTTTTTGGCACCCCTCTCCATCTGACCGCTTAGTAAAATCTTGTCATGGTAAAGAACTAAAGACAAATATTTCAACATAATCCAAGAAAGATAACTAAAAAAATACTGCTTGTGCAGGCGCGGATCCCAGATTTCTTACAGGGGGGCACAATTTCTTTTCTCCCGCAAATTGGAAAATCGCGCCGGCCGAAAATTCGCTCGGTGGGGGGGGGGGGTCGGGCGTAGTGAGCACTATTCTTTTTTGCTCCCGAAAATTTGAAAATCGCGCCGGTCGAAAATTCGCTCAGTGGGGGGTTGTGAGCACTAATTTTTTTTTTTTGGCCGGGGGCACGTGCCCCTGTGCCCCTGGATCCGCCAATGTTGTGATTTAGTTGGGATTATATAGACAGCCAGTGAGACCAAAATGTAGGTCTCTTGAACCCTCAAAAAATTGTCAGAATGCCCATATAACTGACATGCCAGTTCTTTTTTTTGCACCCGAAAATTGGAAAATTGGAAAATCGCGCCGGCTGAAAATTCGCTCAGTGGGGGGGGGGGTTGTGAGCACTAATTTTTTTGGGGGGGGGGGCACGTGCCCCTGTGCCCCCTGGATCCGCCAATGTTGTGATTTAGTTGGGATTATATAGACAGCCAGTGAGACCAAAAATGTAGGTCTCTTGAACCCTTAAAAAAATTGTCAGAATGCCCATATAACTGACATGCCGCTTTTGTGAACCCTCAAGTAATTTTTCAGAAGACCATGCAGAATGCCGGAGCGTTAATGTGGTGTATATTCTTTTCAATACATGTGGATAACAAGTCTGAGCCAATAATGTCTTTTCTTTTCCATTATTCAAGAAAAAACATATAGAAACGAATAGTTTTTACATATTAGATTCGCCCCTGAAGACTGATCTCTATGGTTTTCCTCCTTTAAAAATGTTTTCCATTTAGTTGCGTTAATATAGCTGATATACCTTTCTTCTTTCAAATTAAAATAAATTATTTACTAAGTTGGTACAAAACATTCCTTATCTTACAACCATTATAGAATACAGTATATTGCATTGGTATTATTTTTTTTCTTCATAAATATACATGTATGTAATGTATGTACAAAAAGCAATGTGTATATAGATTTTTAAAATAAGAAATAGTTTTATTAAAATACTGACAAGGGTCTTACTATAAAATTCATTAAGGGCTTTACTGTGATAACTATCATATAGATCTAGTATTCCACTGAGTCTTGAATCTGTCTGGTTGCAAGGGACATTGAGCCAAGGCGCAAAACAGGGGTGCCAATATTGCGAAAATTAATGTTCCAAACCAAATCCAAGTACTTCTATTGCCCTTGTATCGAACAACTTGTTCCCACCGAAAATGGTTAGATTTGCGTTTTGTCTTGCAAACTCAGCATGTTATCTCAAAGACAACAAATGTCATACTGGCTTTTTGTCAACCTAGTTGGGGCGTGACCTGGGGTACTCGTATTTAAAAAGGTTCATTTTTTCTGAGGGAAAATAATAATGAACACCCAAACTTCTTATACCAGTGTGTTCATTATTCTTGAAATTAATGAAGATTCATAAGTCCAAAAGCTTAGTGTACTGCTCCAAAGGGGTGGGCGTGGGGAATTAATTTCCTATTTTCATTTCTGATTATTTTTTCCCGCACGGGAGTCACACAGGCCTTCTTGTGGTTCTGAAAAGGAGGGGTTCGCATACCAGTGTTTTACCCCTAGATTGTTGTAATATATTTATTTCATTATTCACCTTGGATTCGCCTAAGCAGAAAGTTGTGACATTATGGAAATGCCTTAACTCGCCTTTCTTTCTAAATTTGGACAACTTCCGATCACACTCGCACAACTTCACTATCAACAAGAATCTAGTATATCTTTGGATGCCATTTCAATAAGGTAAAATTTAATTTAAAAAAATGTTTCCTATCCACTATGTCATAAAGCAACTGAAACTATTACAGCTTTGTCGAAAGATCGAATAACCAGATAACAACAGGACTACAACATTTACAAACAGGCCTCTTTATTTTTTTACATCATGTCTGTGACACAAAACTTATTTGATGTTTCCAGGGGCGGACTGGGGCTGAAAATTGGTTTTAAAAGTTTTATGCGACCAGCCCACTGAATATTTAAGGTGGATATATCAAGTGGCCCTCCGACCACAAATCGACTGGACCTTGATCCAGCCAAAAATAAAGAGCTGCTCGTGGGGAAAATTCCCCAAACTCCCCCCGGCCAATCTGCCCCTGGATGTTTCCTTAGGATATGTGTATCTTTTTTTTCTACCAAAAATGACACATTTGCCTTTGACAGTTGTCAATGGAAGCCTCTTGTAAAAAGTAAAGCACACGCGTTGATTGAGATAGAGAGAGACAGAGAGAAAAGAGAGGGGGATGAGGGGTTGACACCACGTCAACTCAAAAGTTTGATAAACATTACCCTATATAGCATTTAACGAAAAATCTTCAAAATTCAAATGAGCGATTTTTTTTTCTCACTGAATATTCTTTAATCTGGTCAGGAAATTCAAATTCTAGGAATTTGTTTGTATGAATAACTAAGTCATTTTCTAATTTACATAAATGCATTCTTTATTCTTTACCATACATGGTGATTCAATTCTCAATCATTCATCCCACACCCATTTCCATAATAAACATTGTCTTCAATATTTTCAAAGAGTGAAATGAATATTTTTAAAGAGTGAAATGAATATTTGTAAAGAGTGAAATGGACATTTTTAAAGAGTAAAATTAATATTTATAAAGAATAAAATTAATAATTTTAAAAAGTGAAATCAATATTTTCAAAGAGTGGAATAAATACATTTTCAAAGGGTGAAATTAATATTTTGAAAGAGTGAAATGAATATTTTGAAAAAAATGAAATATAAAAAAAAGTGGAGAGGAATTTATTTCAGGGACAGAAATAGATTTTTTTTTACTATTGTTGTTGAATAATTGTTTTTGTTTCCGTAATTGCGTGCCATAGCCGTGGGTGTAACTTCAATGGACTATTACCATGGGAACGGATAAAACACATTGGAATTTTTGAAAAATGTCATATCTTTGTAATTTGGAAAGTTAAAAACACATTGAAAGCATATCAATATATATATTTCAAGTTTCTCACTTGATTACAAATGTAAATTATCACAGGTGTCAGTTATGTTTTAAAATATTGTTGCTATAAATTAAATCAAGTGTAATATAAATATTAATTTTATAAAAAATGCAATTTCACTGTTTGAGTTTAATAATATTTTGAATAACAGATAATTTTTATATTTCGTTCGCTTAAATATCTATTTATATAACTATAACATTTAAATTGAACACTATTTAGAAATAATAATTGACGGGGGTGGTGGTAGTATCTTGGTTTGTACATTTTCATTTCCTCTTTTTATACTTATGTTCTTGTTTGCTTGTTTTTTAATATTTGTATGTTTTGATATGTGTTATCTTATAATTGTACATGTATTTTTTTTTATTGTGCAGGGACCTGCAGAAGAACAGCCTTTGGCCGAATTTGGTGCCGTGCAAAAATAAAGTAAACTAAACTGGGCTGATGGAAACCGTGAGAAAAAAAAGTGATATATTTTTTTTACTGAAACTAATCAAAGAAAAACAAATGTTTACATAATTGTAAGTGAGGACATTCTGTTTACCGGGACACTCAGCTGTCTGATTTTCAATAAACACGTGATGGACGTCACCGCTAGGCCGTAACCATGGTAACAAATTAAGAAATATTGGAGATTTCAGAAAATAATATGAATGTATTTTAATAACATGAAACAAACGGTAATCATGTAATAACTTTAGCTGACCGTTTGATTATAATCTAAATTTGAGTCATATTAAGTGACAGTCATTAAGATATCAAATGAGCACCTACTATACATGAATTAAATTTACAACTTTCATCCAAGGCACTATCGATAATTTTTTTAGAGAAGTCGTTTCATTTTCATTAAAACGTACACTATTCTTTACTTTTTTAAAGATTTTTGAGCCATTCTTATAGTAATTATAGTGACCATAGGAATATAAATGATATCGAGAACAATACAACTTGTCCGGGGGTAGTTGTCATAGGGGGTAGTCGTCCTGGAGGATGGTCGCCCTAGGGGGTAGTTGATACGCTTTTTAGAAATCTTTAGATGGGCTGGTATACTTACTTTGTGCGAATATAAACATACTATAATTTTTTCGACTGAAATGTAATGTATCAATTATTGGTTTACATGTCCAGTGGCGGATCCGGGATGGAGGCACAAGGGCACAAGGGCACATGCCCCCTCCGAGCACGGGGACCTTTTTAGGATGAGGTTGTTTTTGCTTGTTTTCTTTTTGTTTGTTTTCTTTTTGTTTGCGGGCCAGGGAGGGGGCGTCAAAGAATGATGTAGCCAACTGGCACACAAAATATCTGATGCTTTTTTGGGGGGTTGTCACAGTATGTATAGCCTTTCCCCCTAACGATATTAAACAGTGTATACGTCATTTTGCATGTTGTATGATAAGGCTTAGTATCAATTGAACTATGCGAATACGGAAAGACGTAATAGATTATTAATCAAGTTTAATGTTCAGTTCGTAGAATTCAGCTGTGGATACTCTCAAAACTCAATTCAAAGTATAGAGGTCGAAAAAAGAAAAAAGTCAAACAAAATAAATGCTCGGTATATCGTGGATATCATGTAACTTTGCATATAACTAACCTTACATTAACATACAATAATCACGTAATTTGAAGTATACTTAAAGGCAATCGAAATTTCGCTATTCATCATAACAAAACATTGAATACATATTAATGTATATAATAAGGTAAACATTAATGGTAATGTTTTCTGTCCTTCGCATGTTAGTTTTTCGTATACTACACGTCTAAACGTATATAAACACAAGAGGAATGTAGATATTTATATCAAAGCATTATCCCGCACCAGACTATGGGGCAAATTTTATTGTAAGCAAAGTCAAAATGTTGTTTATTGTTGTCAAAATATCCATACAACATTGTAAAGAACTTGAATGTGATTAATTGAACATACTCTCTCTTTTTTCCAAAAAGTAGGGAAATGTGTTTAGGCCTCTATATGGTATTTGGTAACATTTTGAATTCTAAGTGACGTGCTATTAAGTGTTATTTGGGATCTTCAGACCCTTCAGATTTTCAGACCCTTGTACCGAATGGTCGTACGTTTTGTGCTGCGCAAAGATTCAATCAGTTTAATTTTGTCCATTTCAAGAAGTGGGTTATTGATGTAGACAAATGCTCATGTATCCTTTACATCTCATTTAATGTGTGTTATTAAATACCCGAAGAAAAATTGAAGTCAGTCACTCAATAGTTTCTGACAGTGAAGTCTAGAAAGTAAACGGGTTTCCTTGCATAAGTTGAATACAACGACACTGCTAACGTTTAATTTTCGCAGATAGGACATACGTGACATATTCATAATTCCTGCAAAGTTATACATAATTGATGTTGGCCGCAAAAGGGATACACTACCTTTAAGAACAAAGAAGCATGTAAGGAAAACAAATATTTAGGATTTATCTCGAAAGAATCAGGCACGTTTACGCACGCACTAAAAAAACCTATTCAACAAAGCAAAGAAAGCCGTATTTAGCCTACGAAACATTTTCCCTAAATCCTTTATACCATACTAAAAACTTGTCGATACCTGTATAAACCCTTCATAATACTTCTGAAATATGGGGGCTGACATACTTGATAAATGGTACGAAAGAATTAGAAAAAATGCTACGAAAAATTCCTACCAGAATCCCTACAATTTACATTTTTAGAAGCTCTCATTGGTACCAACAGATCAGCAATGAATAGCCCCATCCTAGCGGAAACCGGACGATTTCCCCCTCGCACTAACATCATTAAAGTGTTTTGTTTGCTGCTGGCATCACATGATAAACTCCTCCGCAAAATACTTTAGTAAAATAAGCTTACGTTGAGAGCAAAAACATTCACATCAAATATTACATACACATGAAATTCATTTTAGATTCATTATGTTTCTCTCACATCTGGCAAACCATAATGAATCTTCTATCAATAGGTTAAAGAAAGCTATACTTAACAAGTTACAGAAAAGGTATATAAAAGCCTGGAAAGACAGTCTATCAAATAAGAATAATTCTGATTACTCTACAAAATTAAAAACATAAAATCCGAAAACAAATTACAAATTGGAAAACTATATTACTCGATATTGACAAATCACATATAGCTAGTCACACGAAAATCAGAATAAACAATAGTAACCTCATGATTAAAGGTAATGCAAAGTTTTGGAAAATTTTGAAATTGGATGGATAGTAATTCTTTAAATTTTTGATATATTTGGATGCCCCTGTGGATGTATTATAAGCACCTAAAAAATTAGCCCCTCGAACACTTCTGCTTTCGAGCAAATTGAATAATCAAAATTTACCGGTGCTCCCGGTAAATTTCAAATATTTCAAATAGCGCCTAAGGCCATTCCATGGTAGCTGCGACCATGACAATCTCAGAATATGCAGTTCTGATATATAATTTCCAAACGGAAATAGCAAATAAAGATTATTTAACAAACAGAAAACAATATGTTACATTCAATAGTTATGATTCTGATGCTCTTTTGATTCAATGCGGTGTTCCTCAAGGCTCCATCTTAGGTCCACTATTATTTCTTCTTCATGTAAATGATATTATCAATACATTCCCCCTTCTTTCTTTTATCTTATTTGCCGATGACAAAAATATATGTTAATCTCATAAAGACCTTAATTCTTTAAACAATACTTTGAATTACGAAATTAACAAAGTTATCAAATTGGGTTAAGTCCAATAAACTTTCTATTAATACAAAAAAGACTCATTTCATATATTTTAAACATTATTCTCATGATACAGATACACCGATATAATTATATTAAAATCGATGATATGCTACTAGAGAAGAAAACTAAGTCCAAGTTTTTGGGAGTACTTATAGATGAAACTTTGACTTTGAATGAGCATTTACACCACGTTACAATGTGCATTTCCAAAAGTATTGGAATAATCTCCAAGCTAAAGTTTCTTCTACCCCATGCAACCTTATTCCTACTATACAATACGCTAGTTCTCCCGTATATAACATATTGTAATATTGTATGGGCAAATTGTGGTTCTACAAAAATTAATTCTATTCTTAAACTACAAAAGAAAGCTATACGTATTTGTACAGGTTCGCATTTCTTAGCTCACACTGATCCTTTATTTTACAAACTTAAAACACTAAAAAAATTCGATTTGAACACTATTCAAATAGCAGTCATTATGTTTAAGTACATTAATAATCAACTTCCACCATCCTTTGATAACATGTTTAGGTTCAATAGTTCTGTTCATTCGTACCCTACTCGCATATCTGGAAACTTCCATCTTAAAAATCCCAAATTATCGATAACACACAAATCTATTAGACATTCTGGTCCGGACATTTGGAATAATTTTCCCGACAACATAAAGTCTTGTTCAACCATCTACTCCTTAAAAGCTACACTTAATCGACAAATAATACAATTATACGCTCCCCACTCTTTAAATTAGTAAAAATCCGTGACTTATTTTATACTTTAGCATGCAACTGCTTTCTGCACCCACACCTGCACTTGCACTGCACCCACTTGATCACTCAGTTTTCCCAAGAGAGTTATGTCGCCAATTCTTTTTTTTTATGAGGCCGCCATCCATCTCCAGCCTAACCGCTCACGATGGTGGTCTCCTACGTTCTAAATTACCTCTCTAATTTATTGAAAAATATTTACTATATATTTCTTATCTTATTTGTATGCTGTTTACATGTTTATTGTATGATATAATTGTACATGACCTTCTATTTAATTACTTTTGTAAACATGTTGTTCATTGTATTTGTTATTGTTCGAATTTTTGTAATTTGAGTTTGAATTTGTATCTTTTTGAACGTAGAAATATAGTCAATCAATCAAACAAACAAACAAATCGGTCGATTGTAGTCAAGAAACATTGTTTTAAAGCTAAAGTAATATCAGTCTTGAGAGGGCGCTATACAGCATAACGAGTTTATTATTTACAATTTCATCACTTTAGAATCGATTTCAACCGCGACAACGATCATTGAATATTGTAAAATCGCATATGCTTCCAATATGTTCATTTGAACTAAATTCATGACCCCATACCAAAACTTTGTAATACCTTTAAGGAAGATCGGTGCAATAAAATAACACTAATAAATAGGATTTAGCCCCTTTGTCAAACTAACTCAGAGAATGAATATACTTCCTAACAAAATGTTAACACCAAAAAGATCTCAAATTTAAAATATACTCTAAATTTAACAACATAGTACCGGACTTTCAAAACCAAAACAACGATGAACAATTTAAACCAATGATGTCCAATGACGAAACCGACATGAACGCAATAATAATATTTGGAATAAGCGAAATGTACGGCAAACAAATAGACCTAGTGGAAAATAATAAATCTACATAAAAATACACATAACATCCCCCCGATTAAAAACAACACACGTATATATATATATATATATACATATATATTTCTAATCAAGTTCAACGAGTCTTGTGTGTTTGACCTCGTATTTTCTTAACTTTGCTCATTCACATTGCTGTTTATCTTTATACTATTAATATATTTTGACTTCGCATTATCATGTCTAGCATAAGATATAGATACGACCATATGCGATATTAGTAGATCTGTGATTGTTTTGTTGTTGTTTTGTTGTTGCTGTTGTTTTTTCCCCTTTCTATTCACATGAATATTAATTATTACCATATAATAATAATAATAATAATAATAATAATACAATATTTATATATATCAATAATCTCGCTGACGTTTATTATTGCAAACAAACATCAGTTATTGTCATCCCATGCTCACTGTCTACCACAGTTTTGGATTTGGAATAGGGTCGTCATATTGGGGTCATCTCTTTGTTTAACTATCATTTTCCTTTTTATTTGATAGAAAAATGTTCCAACAGGATTACGAGTAATATAATTTATTTTCATCTTTGTATTATATTCAAGAAGAGACCTACAGTAGTACGTTAATTCTTGTCATTCCTGGTTATTGTAATCTTGACTTTTACACTCAGTTATCTATGTTACACTATAATTTTGAAATCGTTTATCAAATGTTATACAACATTGAGAATTATCTTATTTGATTGGAATGTAATAGAAATCATTTGATTTTTTTTGTGAGAAAGTGGGAGAGAGAGAGAGACAGAGAGAGAGAGAGAGAGAGGGGGGAGGGAGTGGGGGGTATGGCCCGCGGTTAAGATTCAGTTATCTGTCATATTATTAAGCCTGGTACTGGTGATTTTATCTGCCATGTGACAACCATGGAACGGTTTCTTATGAATAGTACCGCAATGTTTGTCATTTGTCATTGTTATCAAATAGCCTTGTAGAGACGATGAACAAATAAGAAAAATAACACATCGTCATTTACTCCGAACAGTGGAATCAACCAAGCGGAATCAACTGTAAAATGAATTATTATGAGTCATACTTGAAAATATAATTTGCCACGTCTTGGTTGTATCAAATGGTGAACAATTGTTGCTAACATTCAGCAAGGAATGTTGCTGAGATTGCTTTACCCTAAAATTACTATGAGACATCAAACTAGATAAAAAATATGACCGACAAAAACTGTTATTGTCTTGAAAACATTCAAAAAAACATTGGTAATAGAATGATAAAGACATAATTATTATCAAGTAAACACTTTATTTGTGCATGTTAATCGTCCTGTACCAAATAACCAAACAAAACTTGAGAAAGATGCAAATTAGGGTTTACTTGAAGACAACAGTTCATTACATATTGCCTGATCTTAAGACATTTAATTTAAAAAAAAAGCTAAAACCGAGGGATAATAATAGGATTGTAGGGCCCTGACGGAGAGAACATTGATACTGTAGACGCTACCTTATGTAAATCCAACCTTTTTCACCATCATTATATACACGAATAATACAAACATTCATGTTGAACATATCTCGTTTTCTTCATCACTATGGTAAATCATGCACTTTTAAGGCCAGCAAATTACAAACCTGGGAAAAGGTAGCTTTAAGAAGTATTTCCTTCATTATCCTAGTTTCCAGAGTGTTTTTAATGGTAAGACTCACTCTCTGGAATAAACCAGATAAAGTTGTAAGTCAGCGACGTAGCTCCAAAGGGGGAAGGGGCATAAAGGAACGTGCACTTATCCAATTGTATTGCAACAAAGAGAGAGAGAGAGAGAGAGGTTGAGTGAGGGGAGATGGCCCGGGATTCAAATTCAGTTACCTTTCAAATTATTTAACCTGGAACTGATGATCATTTATCAGCCATGTGACTGCCAATTGTGACGGTACATGAAAAAGTACCACAATAAACTGCATTCAAAAAGCATTTTAAAAGAAGAAGAATATCTTCCTCTGTCTCTCTGTCTCTCTCCCTCTCTCTCTCTTTGCTAAATCCTCCCAAAAGTGGAATCAACCGAGCGGAATCAACTGCACCACGAATTATTATGAGACATACCCGAGAGAATAGATTGCCACGTCATGGTTGTATTAAATGGCGAACGTTTGCTGCTAAAATCCAGCAAGTAATATTGATAAGATTAGGTTAGGGTTAGGGTACTAAAAAGTACCATGAGACATATAGCTGGATAAAAACTGAACCATAAAAACTTATATTGTCTTGAAAACATACAGAAAACGTTGAAAACAGGGGGAGGGGAAGGACTTTTCAGCTTTCAACCAATGGACTATTACTGCTATTAATACAATTGCCACATGCGGAAACATGTACAGTGTTTTCCACTCAAAATGCGCATCCTGTAAAAAAATCCATTCGTTTGGGATAACACAAAATTACTTATCAATCACATTATCTGATCATTTCTTTTCTGTGCGTGGCTTGATAATATACCATATGCCTAATCAACAAAATTCAAATACAAAATTGTCGATGGACAGATTTATGGTGTGATTAAAAACCGTTGGCACAACCACTGCCATGACTTCAAGTTTTGTAGATCATTTCCACGGCATCTTCAAGTATTTTTTTTTTTTGGGGGGGTGGGCGGCGGGAGTGTACGTCGGCACCATGCACGATAAGCTGGATGGGGGCGAATTAAGAGAGGGATTAACTGAGGGCGAAACGGGAGTGATTTTGTTCAATTAATAGGTATAAATAAAAGAAAGAGAGATAGTGAGATAGAAATTGAATGAGCGAGTGGGAGAGCGAACAAAAAATGAATGAGTGAGTGGGTGGGTGAGAGAGTGATTAAGTGACATAGTGTTTGAGCGAATGTGAGTGAGAAAGAGAGGGAGGAGAAGGGCCGGGAGGCAGATAGAGAGAAAAATAATGACTGATTGGATGGCTGAAGGAGGGATAAGGCACAATCTCCAAGAGTTACTTTAATTTGAGGTATAGCTTAAGAAGCAGCTTGTCCTGTTTTTAATATGGATTTGATTATATAGATTATATTTCAGACAACTAATTTGGGGGTTTTAAACGTGCAAAACTGTTATAAATGCTATACTATGCTTAATTGGCAACCAATTTAACCCTAATAAGGCCGGGGGCCATCATGCCCCCCCCCCCGCGATTTTTCTGATTGTTCGGGAACGCATACGGATGACGCCCCGCCGCTTCATGACTTTATTCTTTCGAGTCTTGCGCATCTTTTAAAACATTTTTTTTGAAAATCGGACCTACCGTTACAAAGTCACGTGACCTTTTGTCTATACATGTCGGCCCGAAAATCGCTCATTTTCGTGATTTGTGTACAAAACATATGGAAATATTATTTTTCCTAAAAAGAGATAAAACATTGGTTATTTGGTCTTAGGTGTTTGTTTTGGGGGTCAAAATAGTTAAATTATAGTTAGAAATGAAATAAAACAACAAAAACAATAAAATACATAAGTTAAAAAAACAATGAAATACATAAGAAATTATAAAAACAAGAGATAACATAAGGAATAACCTAGCTTTCCAAATTGTTTTTTCGTATTATTATTCCAAATGGTCTAACAAATATATGTAGTGGAAAAGAAAGCTTAAATATGAAGAATATATGATTTATGGGTAAAAATATGAATGTTTTGACCTTATTTGCATAATTTACCATAAATATGCAAATGAGTAATTTTTTCAAAAAATTGAAATTGCTATAGTATTTTATACACTTCACTTGACATGCATGCACATTTTCGCGGCGATCGGCCGTTTCACGGCCGAGATCTTAGGGGGCCATAATGCCCCGGCCGTATTAAGAACTCAAATAGCCCGGCCTTATTAGGGTTAACTTAATGAAAACGGGTGTATTATGGGAACATTTTCAAGAAATGCAAAGGACACAAGTCTTGCAGAGGCATTCTGAACACGATGCATCTTCATTATTTATGAATCTGACAAACCAATCGTAGTAATTAATAGCTTATAATTTTTTCATATTTTCGGGGCGTACCACATTTAATATGTGGTTATGAATTTATCATAACATATTTTTGGTAAGATAACGGACAATTTCTTTCAAAATTTAAGATGAGATGTGAATTTGGGGTAGTTCTCGTCTTTCAAGTCAATTGCTTTTTTTGTGAGGGTACAGAAACTTTATGTCAAGTGCAAATGTAATGAGTTACTGCATATGTAGGCCTACCGTTTGGCGCTAAATGGTATGGAGTGCAGATTTAGTCAAGATAATTTGTTACTTTTTCTATAATACATACTTTCAATAACACCACAAAACAGACAAACTTGACAACTTTAAATGTATATGGACATAAAGAATACATTGTCCTTCACTTTGTTCTGAATTGTTTTGCTTTGGTTTTCTCACATTCATTAAAACCTCCCGAAAACCACAAATACAAACGAACACTCATATTAACACACACACACACATTGACTAACAAAACAAAGTCATCTAAATTAAGGTGAAAAGGGGCACTTCTTTTACTCAAAAATATAGGCCTACTTTTAAAAACAGTATGAAATACTTACTTTATTTATATGATCAATCAGTAGGCCTTTAATTGCAGGTAAATGACGTCATTCAATGCCTTCAGTTTAGGAACAAGATGAGTTGTTTTGATGTAAAAGATAGTTGAGTAATACATGAACTTTGAATAACTGGTTAGAACTTCTAAGGATGTTGTCCGTGATAATATTCCGTGTACTAAAACCCTGCTCAACACGTACGACGTTCTATAAACGGCCCAAACTGGTATAAATTGTGAGAATGACGAAAACTTAAACGAGAGTCTTTTGAATCACAATTCCAGCCAAATTCTGAAGTGTCCGATTTTGCTTGCATTAAAATCTCCCCATTCGCAAAATGCGATGTTACTTGCTTTAGTTGAGTGAGTATGAAAGTTATCAAAAGTCGACTCCCTGTTTCGAAGAGACCGACACGAAGCAGCCTACGAGGAAGTACTAACATAAAGCGTCAACAAGTCTAGTTGAACGCGATCAGGTCGAGGAAAATAAATAGAAATTTTGACAACACCTCGCTCGCTAGAATAAACATTATACAGATAAGTATTCGTGTCGGGTTTCCACGTTGCACTGCAGAGCAGGAGAGTCTTTCACATTCGGCATGCACCAACAAAAAAGAGCACTTTTTCAAAAAGAAGAGGAAATCTACAAATGGTAACCTCAACATATCTCAACGTAGTTTAAAGGGTAAAGATTTAGCGTAAAAAAGACACACTTCTTATGAAACGACTTAAATAGAGAAAGGACGTTGAAAACGAGCACGATTATCTTCTAAAAAAGGCACAGTGCGTACTTAAAGGGCGCTGTGCCTTCTCCTCGGCTATCTTCGTGGTGGTAAAAAAGTGCATTTTACTACACAGTGCTGCTCCAATTCTTTGAAACTAGATAAGGCTCATCTGACCGCAAAAGCACACGTTTTGTAGGCGACAATGGGAAAGATAGAGAAAAATACACTTATTAAACGGGAGCTATAAAGAAAGAAAAAGGGTGACAAAAGTAGAAAGAAAAACTTTTCACATTGATGAAAGGAACAGGTAATAGAAAAGGAAATGAGGCATTTATCAGAAGGGAAAAGTCCACTCAGAAAGGAAAAGGGACACGGGCCAAAGTAATAGGAGGCGCGATAGCTCAGTTGGTAGAGCAGCGGTCTCGTAATCCGGCGACCCGGGTTCGAAACCAAGGCGATGCGCTAGTGCCATTTGGCAAGGCATTACTCCTCATTACCAGGTCTCTCGGAGAGGACCTAAAGCCGTCGGTCCTCCGGTTGCTTACTAACAAGCAGTTATGCTTTCTCAGCAGTCAGGTTAACTAACCACCACTACTAAGTAATAGAGGCAATTATCAGAGATGGTAAAAGGGACACTTATCGCACCCCAAAGGAAAAGGGGCAATTTTCATACCTCAAAGAGCACAGATATGTAAATGGGCAGGCACTTATTAAACGGGAACAGATGCATTGACAAAAAAGGAAAGGGGCATTTATTACAAAGGAAAGAGGCGCTTTTCAAATAAAAGTGGCACCTTTCATATTTGAATAGGGGCATTTATGAGAGGGGGGGTCCTTGTTTAATTAAAGTTGGCGCCTATCAAATTTGGATAGGGTTCTTACCATAGGTGAACATGGGAAAGGGACATTTCTCAAAGTCATAAAGAAAACATTGGAAGTAGAATGTGTAAGACATAAACATGATAATGCAAACAAAATAATTTATTTTCATGCTAATCCTCCAGCATCAACTAGCCAAGCAAAATTTCGGAAAGTTGCAAATAAGGATATACTCAAAGACAATCATTTGTGACATTTTGCCTATTATCAAGAAATTTAATTAAAAAAAAATTAAAACGCTAACCCAAAGGGATAATAATAGGATTGCAAGGCCCTCAATTAGAGAAAAATATTAACACTTTTGTAGCTACCGGGTGTAAACTATTTCATCATCATTATGTACACGAATGATCCAAACATTCTATCTTGCAAATATTACGTTTTCGTACTCACTATGGTAAATCATGCACTTCAAAAGACCAGCATATTACAAACCTGGAAAAAGGTAACGATTAAAAGCATTAGCTTCATCATTCTTGTTTCCATGTGGCGGTACATAAAAAAGTACAACATTGTCGTTTATTGTCATCAAAATATTTAAATAACATTGTAGAAGAAGAAGAGGAATCATAAAAATGGTCACTTATCCCACTTTCTCTGTGTGCTAAATCCTCCAAACAGTAGAACCAACAAAGTAGAATCAACTGTAAAACGAATTATTGTGATTCCTAACCGAAATGATGAATTGCCACGTCATGGTTGTATCAAAGACCAGCATTGGCGATTGTAGCTAAAAATTCAACAACAAATGTTGCCATAATTGCTTTTCCCTGAAGATTACCAGGTGATATAAAATAGAAAAACTATACTCGACAAAAACGAAACATACATGAAAAGTTGAGAATATAATGAATAAGACATAAATGTGATCATGAACACAGGTTCATTTTTTTGTTCATGTAAATCCTCCCGTTTCAATTTGCTACTTAAAACTCAGGCAGATGCAAGTAAGTTATACTTAAAGGCAGTTATTTTATGATATATTGCCTATTGTCAAGAATATTTAATAAAACAACAAAAGGCTCATCACAGGGTATAACATTCGGATTGTAGGACCCTCATAGCGAAAACATTAATACCGTTGAAGCTACCGTGTGTAAATTTAACATTATTTGATCATCATTATGTAAACGAATTAAACAAATATCAATGCTCAAAATGTCTCATTTTTCACAATCACTATCATGGTAAATCGCGCACTTCAAAAAATCAGCCAATAACAAACCTAGGAAGGGGTAGCTATAAGAATAATTCACATGTACGTTATCTTTACTTTGTTTCCATTTATTTTATAAGACTTACTGCCTTTAATAAATTAAATGAAGTTATAAATCAGATGTGCAGCTTCACAGGAGGGGTGGGGCAAAAGGGCACGTTCCTATTTCCGATTGCAATGCGAAAGAGAGAGAGAGAGACAGAGAACGGGTGGGGTATGGCCTGAGATTCAAATTCAGTTTCCTCTCAAATTAATCAACCTGGTACTGATGGATTTATCTGACATGCGATTTTCATGTGACGAAACATTAGAAAAGGACCACAATCATGACAATGTCGTTCATTGTCATAAAAATATTCAAATAGCATTGTAGCAGAAGAAGAATAATCGTGACGATATTCACTTCTCCCTCTCTCTCCCTCTCTCTCCCTCTCTCTCTCTCTTTCTCTCTCTCTTTTTACCTATCTCCGCTAAATCATCCGAACAGTGAAATCAACAAAGTTGCATCTTCAGAAGGTACATGAATCATTGAAATTAGAATGAATATGACATACATTTGATCATGTGCACAAATTAATTCTTTTTTTTTTTCATGTCAATCCTCTAGTACCAACTAACTAGGCAAAACACATGACAAGTGCAAATAAGGGTATACTTGAAGACAGTTAAAGGTAATACAAAAATAACCCTTCCCGTAGGGAAAAAAAAATTTTTCGGGTGCCAAAAAAAAAAAATTGTGCTCACTACCCCTGGCGCCCAAGGGGGAAGGGGGTGGCGGTGGAAAAAAAATTACAGAGACAACGGGATCGATATCCCCGAATTTTGGATGCGTACGATACGCCGCCATGACACTCCCCGTCCAGCCGGCCAGCACCGGTCGATTCCAATCAACAGACGGGCCGAGCCAGCGGCCCGTTGATTGGTTGAGCTCGCTATTGCTTTCGCCCAGCAGGCGAGCCAAACCAGCGGCCTGCTGATTGGTCGAGCACCGTGTGCTTCGACCATTAGGCCATTTGCATAATTAGCCGAACCAGCGGCCTACTGATTGGTCGAGCACCGTGTGCGTCGGCCAATAGGCCTTGTGCGTTATTGTTCCGATTATCGATCGAATTATAGACCGTCGAGCCGGTCCTCCCGTAGAGTATAAAGCACACTTGCTTACATTAGTTTTTATCACCTGACGAAGTGTTGCAGCGGCGCACGAAACGTCGAGATCTTTTAGATTCCTTATTGACCACATTGCGAGACAAACGAATATCGCTAGCGATATTATTTTCGATACTAAATCCGCAATGAGTAATATATATATCATCAACAAAATGTTACGAACTAGGTATGTGAACTTAATTAGCCTGAATCTCCTCCATAATTAGTCTTAACAAATGGTAGAATATCACACATTTTAGTACAGCGCGTTGCCGACGACTCGCCAGCTGCTTTAGTTGTAGGGTGTGCGCAAGAGGGCATTGCAGACTGAACTCCGGGGAGGCCTTGATTTTTTATCATTCATTAAAACGCAAGTGCCTCTCAAAACCATATTCACACAGACACTCACAATAACTAACAATAACAAAGTCTTCTAAATTGTTCAACATAAACATGTACTACTATAAATAGCTCTATTGTGGTGTAGTCATTATTTTTGTTAGCTTTTTGCGACCATCTTATCCAAATATCAAGTATGAACAAATATGGAAACACCCACGCCTCATTTTCGGAAAAAAAACGGTCGAGAAACTAGAAATCGACTTTACATAGCCTATAACAAATAGACCAGAACCTGGTGGTTGTATTTTTTTCCTATGATTGAGTGCATGCAAGCGCGCTCATCCCAAGAATTCAAGATTTCCGCGCGGACTTTATACTCCTCATACTCCTCAACAGGGTTTTTCGAGTTAGCGTTTTGGGGGTGATTTGGGGTAAGTTGCCTTGCAACTTCCACCGTAAGTGTACACGGTCCTACTGTGTTCCCATTGTAGTGCACCAAAGTAGAAAGAAAACAATTGTAAAACCAAGCATAACAAACGCAAAGAAAATGGAGCCTAGACTTACATGATAAAAAAGATATCAAAATGTGTTTACTCGATATGATTATAGGAAACACTACTGTATAACATGATTGAACACCTAGAAATTTTGGAAACAAGAAAACCAAATATTGACAAACATATCTAAATAAATACTGTTCACGTTCTGAAGTTGTGTTGCATCAGGTATGGCCTTTAATAGTATATATATGCGTTTTTATGGATATATATATATATATATATGTGTGTGTGTGTGTGTGCGCGCGCGCGCGTGTGTGTGTGTAGCAGTGAACATAAGACTCAATATCTTGAGAAAGGAAGAGTCATCAAAATTTGACAAAACAAAGGTAAAATCGTACAAAGGAGAAAACGTGAATCATCAATAGTAAGCTTAAAACTGTAGACAATATGTACATGTTTGATATTATAGCTTTTATTTCAGTTGTTATGCATCGCGTGATCTGTTTCGATAAGTGTATGTTTGCTTTGAGAATATGACGTTATTTAAAAATAAGGAACAAGCAGTTCATATTATAGGTATCTCATTTTAGTCTTTATGGCATCCCATGATGGAATTCATTGTGTGTATAAATTGTGTTTGCTAACATCTTTATAACGTTATTAAATATATGGATTTCAAGAAGAAATCTGACTTAATATTGTGTGTTGTTCAGTCGATTAAGGCTATAAACACGATAATATTGTTTGAAGGAGATACAATAAACCCTTCTACAATCACGACAATCTGATCAATGAAACATTTATTACATGATTGCTTTCTCATATCAAACATTAAATCAAACGCATCAGATAATATATCGTGATTATGTTATATATGGATTTCAAGAAGAAATCTGACTTAACATTGTGTGTTGTTGAGTCGATTGAGGCTATAAGCAATATTGTTTGAAAGAGATACAATAAACCCTTCTACAATCACGACAATCTGATCATTAAAATGAAATATTTATCACATGATTGTTTTCTCATATCAAACTTCAAATCCAAGGCATCAAATATTTGACGCTGGTTATATTGTTGTATATTGTAAGGAAAATATAAAAATGGGTCCATCCGAAGAAAATAGTACGCTCCCTTTTCAGAACAAAATAAAGTGCCGTCATTGTTAAGTGGACATGATACCAAACACAAGATAAGAACAAAAATTAATGTTGATTCCATTGTCATACAAAATATTTAAAAAATACCGGCGCGAAGGCTGTTAGTGAATCTAATTGAACATGCTTTAGATTTGGGTAGGTCCCTCTGCATATAATTAATTGAAATAATTTTGTCGAAGAGCAAAGGAAAGCAAAGTATGCATTTAGTATTGAATAATGTAAGTGCCCAAAATTTTAAAATGATAACGAAAATTGTAGACGAGTTTTAAGCCAGAGTTCTTTCATTCTCCTATGAAATATTGGCTCGCCACTTCTTTATCTTTTTTAATTATTACTATTATTCATTTATTGTTAAGATCATTATCGTTATCAATATTATCATTTTATTTTATCATATATTTTTTAAGGGGGGAAAGTGGGAGCCACTCTTTGCTCTTTGTACGGAAAATATGGCGTTTCAACCTTTTTATGGAATTGTGTTTGAAAATGTATCAGCTATATAAAAAAAACGTGACAAAAAAAATATCCAACATAACTATCCAACTAACTAGCAAGAGTATCAATAGTATCAATCACTATTTTTGAAATGAGATACTGCCACATATATAAACATATCAATTATATATTAAGGCCATATACAGTGTATAGTAGATATATAGTTTCCAAATATTCCATTTAAGAATTCCTGAAATTCTAAGTAATTTAATGTCATCTTAGATAAGAAGAAAACAAAGAAAATGTAAAGGAGAGAATGAAAGGGATGAAGAAATAGGAGGAGAGGGAGAGAAAAGATTAAAGAAAGAACGGGTAATGAATGGAAAATAAAAGACAGACAGAGAGAGAGAGAGAAAGGGTGGGAGAGGGCGTAGAAAGAGAAAAGGGTAGAGAGGGAGAGAAAGTCAGTGAGAAACAGAAAGACAGGGAGTAAAACGGACAAAGGGGAATAGAGAAAAATCAAAGGAAAGAGAGAGAGAGAGAGAAATAGGGGTGAGGGTGAGGGGAGAAAGGAGGTGAAGTTATAAACACGATTGCAGTTTCAGTCTCAAGTTTTTGTTATTCGTACGTGTGCAAATACATTGCCAATAGTGGTACATGCAAAATGGCACAGGAGCATGTAAACATGGAATAACCGCAGTAAGGTAGTATTGACTATGGGGATGTGAAATAAAACAGTAAGGAAGTGCCTGGTAAAATTGTATTCATTTTCCGGAGTTTGCTTATGATAAATGACAAGGTATATATTTGCAATTTTTTTAAAATTCAATATGCCTACATTTATAAATATTAATTTAATATTTTCCCAAAAATAAAGGTGATAATCAACATCCCGTTAAAAATGCGGAGCAAGCAATTTGTATAGCAGGTTTTTTTAGAGTCTTTATGGCATCGCATGAAATTTGATTTTATTATCATATTGTATATTGTTGAGGCCATTTAGGCTATATGCATGAATATATTGTTTTGAAGGAGATACAATAAACCTTCTCGTATTAAACCTTAAATCAAAGGCATTAAATATGTGACGCTAATTATATTGTAGCATATAAATTGTTTTATATCTTAAAATGTGAATGGGTATATAAAGTAATTAGAACGCTCCCTAAAGTGCAATCAATGTATTCATTCATCATACGACTGACAAAAGATGTGAAACTCTTTTAACTTAATATAAGTAATATATATGTTTGGCAAGTTTCAACGCAGCACTATGTAGGGGTAGAGTTTCTCAGTCATTATGCAGTTTTAAAACTGATCTTGACCAGGGCGAAGTGGGCCACCCCCGGGTGAAATGGAATAGTACTTGGGGTGAAGTGAGAGAAAACTTTCATGCTTTATTGACATCGCGTGATCTGTTTCGTTAAGTGTGTGTTTGCTTTCAGAATATCACGTTATAAAACAGGAATTTATGTTTCAATGATGAGCTGCTTGCCCTAGCTATACTCTATCGTATTTATGACGCCAATAACATGAAAGCGTTTGTTTGAGGAAGATTCACTAAACCCTTTTTTAGTTGCATTAATCAAACGTTTTGTTATATCGTTACCTAGTATCAAACTTAATCAGAGCCATCGCATTTTTAAAGATGATTTTAACGTTCCATATTTTTAATGGATTTTTGTTATCGGTCTATTTTGAGAACCGATAAAGGACAATCATTAGATAAAGTGGTTGTACTAAAAATGAGATATCACAAAATATAAATAATAATCACTAAAATCAGCTACCATACCATTTGGATGCTGATTTCAACGTCATGGTCAAGGAACAATATGATGATGCGAGTTAAAAGAAATACTGGTAGAAAGGCAATTTTAATTTTGCCATAGACGCATATGAGCCAGTTTTCTGAAGTAAGTTTTATCCTCACTGTGCACCCAGTTTTAAAACACATATACCAAATAAAATAAAATAAAATGGCTTCAAATCCCATCTTCTAGGTTATATTGATAAATGTATCTCTTCCAATTATGCGGATCTTCACCACCCCTCGAGCTTCTTTTAATCTGTTATTTTTCTTCTTTTTTTAAATGGAAGACAAGGTTTCTTTTTTCCGGATAAATTACACTCGATAGGGGCGAATGAAGAGAGAGATTATCATTATTTGGCCTGGGGTGGGGGGAGATTATCTAAACCAACAAAATGTTACGAACTAGGTATGTGAACTTAATTAGCCTGAATCTCCTCCATAATTATTCTTAACAAATGGTAGAATATCACACATTTTAGTGCAGCGCATTGCCGATGACTCGCCATGCAGCTGCTTTAGTTGTAGGGTGTGTGCAAGAGGGCATTACAGACTGAACTTCGGGGAGGCCTTGATATGTTCACCTTCATTAAAACGTAACTGCCTCCCAAAACCACATGTACAAACAGACACTCACAATAACTAACAATAACAATGTACTACTAATAAGATTGATTTATATATCGTAGCTACTCATTTATAAAAATACTCTATTGTGGTGTAGTTATTATTTTTTGTTAACTTTTTGTAACATTTTGAAGACTATCTATAAACTACTCGACTAGATATATTACAATAAAAATCTATTTTTCTTTACACTTTAAAGATATACTTAATTAAATTTTTTTTAAGAAACTTTGTTTTTCTTCTTTATTGTTTTTACCCCAAACATTTTGCTGTAGACGACTATAAGCACAAGTTAACATGGAGCCATGCCTAATAGCATTTGTTTGTGCGACCACCTTATCCAAATATCAAGTATGAACAAATATGGAAACACCCACGCCTCATTTTCGGAAAAAAAACGGTCGAGAAACTAGAAATTGACTTTAGATAGCTTAGTTTTTAGAGTTAGCGTTTTGGGGGTGATTTGGGGTAAGTTGCCTTGCAACTTCCACCGTAAGTGTACACGGTCCTACTGTGTTCCCATTGTAGTGCACCAAAGTAGAAAGAAAACAATTGTAAAACCAAGCATAACAAACGCAAAGAAAATGGAGCCTAGACTTACATGATAAAAGAAAGATATCAAAATGTGTTTACTCGATATGATTATAGGAAACACTACTGTATAACATGATTGAACACCTAGAAATTTTGGAAACAAGAAAACCAAATATTGACAAACATATCTAAATAAATACTGTTCACGTTCTGAAGTTGTGTTGCATCAGGTATGGCCTTTAATAGTATATATATGCGTTTTTATGGATATATATATATATATATATATGTGTGTGTGTGTGTGTGTGTACATGTTCATTCATCCTCGTATTGGCAGTGTTCGACAGTATAGACATTACACGTTGAAGAAATGCATTTTTGCCAACTTTGTGTAGTTTTCATAAAACATATTGCTTCAAAGTTTGATCCATATCTCTCTATAACATACATACATAGACTCATATGACCAGGCACCACTAAACCAACTTTTGTGAGGATTGTCAAATTTTATTTTCCTCTTTAATTTCAAAATTTGAAATCACAAAATAATCTAAAAGTGGTATTTGGACAGTTTTTTTCTTGAATTTTTTTTGTAGTAATTTTAGTTTCCTTATGACTCTGGCTAATGGTATTTTTTTGATCTTCTATAAATTTAAAAGTGATAATCTATTCACAGAAATCTTAAATATCTTATCTTCCCTTTTTCACCTTACAAAACTGCTCGTGAGCCAAAGTGTTTGTCTAGAGTGGTTCACATTACTATTTGGGTTAAGAACTCTACGGTTTATCGTCTACCCTCACGCCCCCTCTATTCTCTCCCTATCTCTCCTTCTCCTTTCCCCTTTTTTCGATTATCCCCCTTTGTACCTTTATCTCTCCTTCAATATTCCTTTAATATCACGTGCATAATGTGTACTGATGCAATGTGCTTTTTTATACTCTATTTCTTTTGTACATTCTAATATTTTTCTTAAAACCGTTTTGTTAAAGTCGTTTTGTCATGAACAAATTGTTAAAAACAAAAAGAACCCTTCAGAACTTTGGAAGATACTTAAACACATTGCCCCTACTTACACCAAAAGTGTTCCCAATACATTGAACCTAGATGTTAATTGTGTTAATAAGTATTTCACATCTATTGGTAGTCTGCTTGCTGCCAGTCATTCCTCTGTCGAACCTGTGATCTTGTCAATTTCTCAGGACGCTATTCAATCTGTCTTTGAATTTGATCTTATTTCTGAGGATTTTGTACGAAGAGAACTGCACTCAATTCAGATTAATAAGGCAACTGGCATAGAGAGGCTTAGTGCACGTCTCCTGAAGTTGGCCACACCCGTTATTTATACACCTATTACTCACCTGTTTAACCTTTCGCTGCAAACCAGCCAAATTCCCGCTGACTGGAAGCAAGCGCGAGTCACCCCAATTCACAAGGGTGGGAATAGGGACGATGTTAACAACTATCGTCCCATATCTGTTATACCGTCCATTATGAAAATATTAGAAAGGGCAGTTAACGTGCAACTTCGAGACTATCTGTCAGATAATAATCTCCTAACCCCTCACCAATCTGGATTTAGGAAAGATTATTCAACCAACACCGTACTTGCATTTTTGAGTAATTATTTGTTGACTAACATGGATAAAGGTAGAATAACTGAAATAGTCTTTCTTGACATACGAAAGGCATTCGACTCTGTTAATCGTAGGTTATTATTAGATAAGTTACAACTGTATGGCATTACGGGACAAGCATTAGCATGGTTCGAATCATATCTTTTACACCGGGCACAATGTACCTCCTTACTAGGTAAAACATCCGACGTGCTAATGTTAAAGTCTGGAGTCCCCTAGGGATCCATATTGGGGCCCCTCCTTTTCACTATTTTCATGAACGATCTTCCATCAGTCATCGAGCACGGTAAAGTGATTATGTATGCCAATGACACTGCCTTATGTACAATTCTTCCAATCCTAGGGAAATTAAAGCATGTCTTAATCATGATATGGATTGTGTGAGAAAGAAACCATCTTACCCTGAATACGGACAAAACATACTTCATGATTTTTGGAACACCCCATAAATTGCTGAACTTGCAATACACACCAATCGAAATAAAAGTTTCTAATGCACCAATCAAGCAAGTTCAAAATGTAAAATATCTCGGAGTTTGGCTAGACCAGCACATGACTTGGCAGGATCATGTGAAATACAGTTCAAATAAAATCGCCTCTACATTGGCCCTACTTCGTAGAGTCAGGAAATATCTTACAATTGATAGTGCCAAACTACTTGCCAATTCTCTTATCCTTCCATACTATGATTACTGTACTGTATCATGGAGTAATTGCAGTAAAAGAACAAAAGGTATCTTGATTAAGCAACACAAGCAGATGGCAAGAATTGTCCCTAAAATAAACACATTGATCTCCACCTCCGAAATGTTCAGTACCCTGAAATGGACTGATATGGAAAGAAGGTGGGAGTTCCAGAAAAGTAAACTAATGTATGATATTATGAATAATAGTGCCCCATCATATTTATATGATATGTTCACCCTGTCCGCCCATACTCATAGATACCAAACAAGGAATTCTGAAGCTTTGGGCGTTGATATTCTAAGAATTAAAACAGAATGTGGGAAACGTGCATTGTCAGTTGATGGTGCTCTTCTGTGGAATAGCCTACCCCACTCAGTGCGAATTGTTCAGACCAAGAATGCATTTTGTTCTCTATATTTTAAGCAGTAACGTTAAAGATTGATTTGCTTTTCTTTTTTTCTTTCGTGAATACTTACATGCATTTCTCAATATGATAATACATTATAATGGCACTAATGTCCTTTGGAAATACATTAATCTACACTTGCCACTCTCCACCCAGGTGTTAAATGGGTACCGGTAGGAAGGAAATTCCTTGAATGCTGTGAGCGCCGAAATCGGCAGCCTAGCATAGCCGGGTAATGTTGGAGCGCCTTGATCACCTTGCAAGGTGGATACGTGCGCTATATAGGAAGCCAATATTATTATTATAATTTGAACAGATCGTTGATAATGATAAGTGTATACGTTAATTTGAATTTTTTGTCGATTTGTAATTGCTCATGGAAAATTATCACTCTTACTACGGCTTTGTTCATTATTTCACTCTTATTGTTTACTTATTTTCTGTTATATGTTACTATGTATTGATGTTTTCGATGATGTTCATATATGTTGCATTTGTTTACAGGGCCCCTTGGAAAACAGTACTTTGATTACTGATGGGGCTACCCTGTTTAAATAAAACGGAATAAATAAATAAAATCAATTTGTATGTGTTGAACAATTCAAAATGTAAACTGACCCCTTAAGCCGGTGCTGCTGTTAAGATTTGATATACAAATAAATTAATGAATAAATCAATGCAAAATTAAATAATTATCATCATCATCATCATTATTATTATTACTTTCAGCTAAAACGAGTCAATTATTTACTGTAACAGTCTCTTTCTATGACTCTTAATATACAAATAATTATTTTTCTAAAATATGAAACAGTAAATGAACTACTCACGTTCTGTGTATATCAGGCCTTTAAATGCAGATCAATGACGTCATTCACTGCCTTTAGTTTAGAGGAACGACGAGTTGTTTCGATGTAATAATAATTGAGGAATAATGAACTATAAACCACTGGTTAAGTCTAACGATATAGTCCGTAATGGCAGTCCGTGTAGAAGTATCCCTGCTTAAACACGGCGGTGCTTGCGGCTCAAGTAGACATCAACTGGGAGAACGATCAGACTAATTATTTCAACATGAGTCTCCTGAAACAATTCCTGTCTTTTGAAATGTGTTGACTGTCCGGATTCGCTTGCATTTGAATCATCTAATGTGCTCAATAAGCCTGCTTGATATAAGAGTAAACTGGAAAAGTTCTAAATATAGGTACCCAGCTCCAAGCAGACCAATTTATAGCAGTCCACGAGAAAGAAATAACATGCAACGTCAGCAAGTCCAACCGAACGGGATCAAGTCAATATTTGTGACGCGTTTTACTTTTGCACGTGATGGTGATGTCATAAGTGTCGTACTCAAGACAGTGTGAGTGTGTAGGGGATGGTATTGTATGGTGGCAGCCCTGCATAGGTAGACCCACGGACGTATGGCAAGCCGTTTTAACATTTATTCATATTTCTTGATATCAAGAATTCTATTCTTGATATCAAAAAATGAATTCTTGATATCAAGAAATCGAATTCTTGATATCAAGAAATCGAATTCTTGATATCAAGAATTCAATTCTTGATATCAAGAATTACCATTGCTTTACAACGGAAAATTATTTCTTGATATCAAGAATTCAATTCTTGATATCAAGAATTCGATTTCTTGATATCAAGAATTCATTTCTTGATATCAAGAACTCAATTCTTGATATCAAGAATTCATTTTTTGATATCAAGAAATCGAATTCTTGATATCAAGAAATCGATTTCTTGATATCAAGAATTAAATTCTTGATATCAAGAATTGTTATAGTGAATGATTTCGAACGCAAAAGTATAACACGAATTCATACTGAGCGCGCCGTTTTAACATTTATTCCTATTCTGATTTCGAACGCAAGAGTTGTGCAGGAATTCATCCTGCCTGACCGGTGCGGTGTGGGTTGTCGAAAGTCAATGTATCGCGAGAATTCAACTGATGCAAGAATTCATGTTGCCAGTTTGTAGTGCATTTACCGTCTCTGTAATATTCCTTGTAGAATTTTTTATATTTTATACTGTTCAAACATATGTTTATTTAGACCATTGGTTAAGGTTACATTGAAAATGTTTGATGCGATTTTTTTCCAGTTTAATTACTTGTATAAAACATACAAAAACGCATCTTTAAAAAACGTAAAACGGCAACATATCACGAAATCATTTCGTGATATGTACGTTGCCGGTTTACATTTTTTTTTAAAGGACGCGTTTTCATTATAATGTATTACAATTACAAGTAATTGAACTAGATCTATAATATAATCACACAGTTTTTTTAGGGGACATTATAATATTGCTTTAAAAAAGACATGGCTAAACAGTACCAAAGAAATATTTTCTACAAGGATATTCACATAGACATTCAATGCACTTCAAACTGGCAACCTAGCTATCTCGTAATGACCCCACCTTGCAGCTCTGCGTGAGAGGTGGCAGCTGTACTCTTCATCATCTTACGTAATAGTGTAACCAAAGTCTTACTGGGGCTCTGCCTGAAAGGAAATGAGAAGTAGGAAATGTATATTTTACTTGTTTTAAGATATCTTCATGTCCAAAAGTCACTTATAATTTAGATGAAGACCATAATGAAAGTTCGAACGAAGCAAAATGACTAAGAATTGGCGATATAACAACAATTTTAATTGTGAAAATTAGCACTCTCCTTTCCTCTCTCCCTCTATCATGCTTATCTCTCTCTCCCTCTCTATATCACCCCGTCAAGTTCTCGGCAGGGGGATTACATTGTATAGCGCTAGTGTTATACTTTAGGCTTAATTAGCTCTTTAAACGACGAGTTTTCGTCATGTCAGGATGAATTCCTGCACAACTTTGCGTTCGCAACACATCTCGTAATGATTTCTTGCTCAACTTTTGCGTTCGAAATCAGAACAGGAATAAATGTTAAAAGGCGCGCTCATGCAATACTTTTGAGTTCGAAATCATTCACTATAACAATTCGTGATATCAAGAATTTAATTCTTGATATCAAGAAATCTAATTCTTGATATCAAGAAATCTAATTCTTGATATCAAGAAATCTAATTCTTGATATCGAGAATTCGATTTCTTGATATCAAGAAATGAATTCTTGACATCAAGAATCTTATTTCTTGATATCAAGAACTGAATTCTTGATATCAAGAAATCGAATTCTTGATATCAAGAATTGAATTCTTGATATCAAGAATTACCATTGGTTCACAACGTAAAATCATTTCTTGATATCAAGAATTCAATTTCTTGATATCAAGAAATGAATTCTTGATATCAAGAAATGAATTCTTGATATCAAGAAATAATTTTACGTTGTGAACCAATGGTAATTCTTGATATCAAGAATTGATTTCTTGATATCAAGAATAGAATTCTTGATATCAAGAAATATGTTTAAATGATAAAACGGCTTGCCATACGGACGTTTGGTAGATCATTTCCCCTGGAACTTCAAACATTTTTTAACTCGGGGATGATCTAGTTTAAGGAAAGCGGGCGAATGGAGAGAAAGATGGATTAAATGAGTGTGCGAGTAAATAAGAGAAAGAAATAGAAATGGACAAAAGGATTGAGTGAGTGAGTTTGTGTGTGAGAGAGATTGAATAAGAGAGTGAGAGAGATTGAGGAGGTGCGCGTGCACGAGAGAGAGAGAGAGAGAGAGGGAGAGGGTGAGGAGAGATGAGAGAGAGAGAGAGAGAGGGGGAGGGGGTGAGGAGAGATGAGAGAGAGAGAGAGAGAGAGAGAGGATGGATATCGATATAAATGACATTTGTTCCTTTAATAAAGATGTCCTCATCCATCAAAAAGAAAGATTTAAAAAAAAAAAAGTCTTCCACATGAGCATAATTATTTTGTTTTCTTAATTTCTCTCTCTTATGATGATATATAACGTGCCCCAGCTCTTTGTTGTTTCCATTTTTCTTTCTCTAGTTCCATACTCGACTGGGCATGTGTGGGCACTAATCTGACTTATAACGTCATAAAGAACTGTATTTGAACAAATTCACTTTTTATTTTCGTGAGCCGGAAGTAATCGGAAAAGTGTCAAATAGCAGGTTTTAGGATTGTAAAATTTTACTATTTTTCACAAATTAAAACTGCTATCATACAATGTAAGCAAAATTTCTTGACACAATTAGGCTTTTGTATTCATATTTTATCATCTGTTTGATTTCCCCTTGTTAGTTCAAATAAAAAGTGAAATATGAATGATATTTCTTTGTGAGAAAAATCACCACACAAGCTTTCCAATGATGTTGGCGGCTTTGAACCTCGGACATCAAAGGTAACAGCGCACCTGTAGATTATATTGTGCAACCTTAGAAAACGGCAGTATATGAGTTAACGCCCTTCTGGTTCCAAACAGAGTTACCGTACGTACTCTTTCTCTAGTAATTGGTCCCCCCCCCCCTCTCTCTCTCTCTAACTCTCGCTCATTCTTTTTACACATCTTTCTTTACTCACACCGTCTCTCGTCTCCTCTCTCTCTCTCTCTCTCTTTGCACACATTTATCTAGTTATTGATCCCCCTCTCTCTTTCTCTCTCTCTCCACTACCATCTTCATCGTACCCTATCCTGTCCGTTAAACCCCCTTTTGGGGTCGATGGACAGTAATGATGATAATAATAATATAATAATAATATTGTGTTCTTGTATAGCGCTCATATCTGTTAGACTTGACACTCCTGGCGCTCCCGATTATTACCCTGGCTTTAGCACGGCTCCCAATACGACGCTCTAGCATTTCAAGGAACTAATTCCTGCCAGTTACCCATTTACATCACCTGGGTTGATCGCAAACAAGAAGAAGAAGAAGAATAAGAAGAAGAAGAAGAAGAAGAAGAAGAAGAAGAAGAAGAAGAAGAAGAAGAAGACTGGGAGGAGGAGAAGAAGCAGGGGATGAGTATGGGGGTAGGAGAAGGAGGGGGACGGGGAGAAGGAGGATGAGGAAGGGGAGGAAGGGTGAAAATGGGACCGTATTAGAGAACTAGAGGAATTTATTTTGGCCCAAAATAGTTTCTTTGATCAAACGTTGAACCGCGAACCCATAAGTAAAGTGGAATGTCGCCATCTTGCGGTAGAAACCTTATAACTAACAAGTGGTTGCTTTTTTTCATGGATTAGGGAAATTCGGTTTATTCCTACTACCGTTCATACCTGTAAGCTGTGACTCATAGGGGTAACTGTCCCGCTGGAAATTGGCTGGGGGTATTTGTCCAGGGGCTAATCGTTCTAGAACCCTTCGTTTGATATCCTGTCTGTCCAAGGTATCCTAAGAATTCTTCTTCAGAACCACATTTCTGCTGCTTGGATTCTGCTGTCCAGGGATTTATTTAACTTCCAGCTCTTGCAGCCGTACAGGAGGTCGGACCATACATTTGATTTGATTTGATTTGATTTATTTATTTCTGTTTGATTTTCTTTTTCTTTTACAGTTTTACAAATATATAAGAAACAAATCATTGAACATTTTATACATGACAAAAGAGTATATGTAAAACATAGTAAGATTGGCTGTAACTAATCGAAAACATCAAACAGGAGGGTTGACAAAGTAAGCAAAGCTTGATAGCATGACTACCCTCAATGGATACATAATACATTATAGAGAGAACAAAATATTGGTAAAAGGGAAAAAAAGAAAGAGAAAAAAAAGGTAAAAAGGAAGGAGGGGTGTACATCAAGATTCACAGATTTATGTGGTAGATGGATTTCAATTATATATATAGATATATATATATATATATATATATATATATATATATATATATATATATATGAGGATTTAAAAAAAGAAGATGCATATATGAATATTGGGTGGCCAACTTGGGATATATGAGGCTGTTCACACCGGCAGAGATAGCGCGGTCTAGCGCGCGCTAGACCGCGCTATCTCTGCGGTATGGAAGGTACAGCGTCGTTTCGGTCCGCCCAACAGCGAGCCACGGCGAGCCAAAACGGCGTGCCACTGGACCACCTCTTGGGGGTGGTCCACGAGAGATAGCGCGGTCTAGCGTGCGCTAGACCGCGCTATCTCTGCCGGTGTGAACCCGAGCTACGATGGCACGCCGGAAGTCATCGTTCTACACGCGGGGAATTTTATACTCATTCTATTTTGTTGCGATCTGAATCTGAATCGGTACAACTCAACACCTCTAATTTTATGGAGTAAAACGCGTCGGAACATCGTGAAAATAGAAATATAGTAAGTAATGTGGGACCTGACTTTACTAAACGTACTTTTTACGCTGTTTTTCGTGGGTTAGCAGATATGGTGTAGAATCTATAGGGGGGAATTATCACCAGAAAGAATAACGAAGGGCTCGGTCCCATACATTGCAAAACATGTTTGCTACAACCCGAGGGCCTCGATTTTTAATTTGAACATTTATCTGTCTGATTAAGGTACAAGAGTCTAGTTAAATCAAAGAAATACATGCACAATGTAACTACAACGCCATGAAATAAACGTAGGCCGGCTAGCATATAGGTACAGTGATATCACTATGAACATGACGGACAAAGAAAGAGGACAAAATATACAGTTCCTCATTCTACCCTCAAAAATTGCTGTGGTCGACAAAGGAACATCCCTTCACTGCTATTGTGTAAAAAATAAGTAGAACAGGTGAATATGCATGTGACACCTGTTCTACACATTTTTACACAATAGCAGTGAAGGATGTTCCTTGTCCACCACATATTTGTTGAGGGTAGAATCAGGAACTGTATATTTTGTCCTCTTTCTTTGTCCGTCATGTTCATAGTGTCGAGCTCTCAACTACGGGTTCGTAATAGCGCGCGAAATCTTTGACCGCTCTGACCTCATGACGTCACGCGTCATGGCAACAGGACCTCTCAAAAAAGGGGGTGCTACGATAGACCGCGCTATCTCACTGCGGTGTAAATCCGGCGAATGCCAATGGGCGGACCGTGGGTCGCGCTACGATAGCGCGATCCACGGTCCGCCCATGGTCCCCCCCCCCTTGCGGTGTGAACAGCCTCTATTAGCGAGCTTTCGATTTAGGCACCCGACGTGGGCTACGACGCGTGACGTCATATTTATCAACTGCGCATGTGCGAGCTTCTGGGCCCACGTTCCCTTCCAAATCACACGACGGGAGTCGGGGGCAATTTCCGTGAATCCCCGTCGTCGTGAAAACGGCAACGTGGGTGCAGTTTCCTCGGTATCTCTGTTGTTATCATTCTATCATTTTTTCTTTCTGTCTTAATTTCCTTATGTTTTTCTTTGTTTCTTCCTTTTATCACTTTCTCTTATGTTAGTCTTTGTTTTTATCATTCTATCACATTCTCTTTCCTTATGTTATTCTTTGTTTCTTCCTTCTATCACCTTCTCTTATTTTATTCTATGTTTTTAACATTCTATCACTTTCTCTTTCCTTATGTTTTTCTTTGTTTCTTCCTTCTATCACCTTCTCTTATGTTATTCTTTATTTTTTATCATTCTATCACTTTCTCTTTCTGTCTTTCCTTATGTTATTCTTTGTTTCTTCCTTCTATCACTTTCTCTTATGTTATTCTTTATTTTTATCATTCTATCACTTTCTCTTTCTGTCTTTCCTTATGTTATTCTTTGTTTCTTCCTTCTATCACTTTCTCTTATGTTATTCTTTATTTTTATCATTCTATCACTTTCTCTTTTGTCTTTCCTTATGTTATTCTTTGTTTCTTCCTTCTATCACCTTCTCTTATGTTATTCTTTATTTTTTATCATTCTATCATTTTCTTTCTGTCTTTCCTTATGTTATTCTTTGTTTCTTCCTTCTATCACCTTCTCTTATGTTATTCTTTATTTTTATCATTCTATCACTTTCTCCTTATGTCTTTCCTTATGTTATTCTTTGTTTCTTCCTTCTATCACCTTCTCTAATGTTATTCTATGTTTTTATCATTCTATCACTTTCTCTTTCTGTCTTTCCTTATGTTTTTCTTTGTTTCTTCCTTCTATCACTTTCTCTTATATTATTCTTTATTTTTATCATTCTATCACATTCTCTTTCCTTATTTTTTCTTTGTTTCTTCCTTCTATCACCTTCTCTTATGTTATTCTTTATTTTTTATCATTCTATCACTTTCTCTTTCTGTCTTTCCTTATGTTGTTCTTTGTTTCTTCCTTCTATCACCTTCTCTTATGTTATTCTTTATTTTTATCATTCTATCACTTTCTCCTTATGTCTTTCCTTATGTTATTCTTTGTTTCTTCCTTCTATCACCTTCTCTAATGTTATTCTATGTTTTTATCATTCTATCACTTTCTCTTTCTGTCTTTCCTTATGTTTTTCTTTGTTTCTTCCTTCTATCACTTTCTCTTATATTATTCTTTATTTTTATCATTCTATCACTTTCTCCTTCTGTCTTTCCTTATGTTTTTCTTTGTTTCTTCCTTCTATCACTTTCTCTTATATTATTCTTTATTTTTATCATTCTATCACTTTCTCCTTCTGTCTTTCCTTATGTTATTCTTTGTTTCTTCCTTCTATCACCTTCTCTTATGTTATTCTTTATTTTTATCATTCTATCACTTTCTCCTTATGTCTTTCCTTATGTTATTCTTTGTTTCTTCCTTCTATCACCTTCTCTAATGTTATTCTATGTTTTTATCATTCTATCACTTTCTCTTTCTGTCTTTCCTTATGTTTTTCTTTGTTTCTTCCTTCTATCACTTTCTCTTATATTATTCTTTATTTTTATCATTCTATCACATTCTCTTTCCTTATGTTTTTCTTTGTTTCTTCCTTCTATCACCTTCTCTTATGTTATTCTTTATTTTTTATCATTCTATCACTTTCTCTTTCTGTCTTTCCTTATGTTGTTCTTTGTTTCTTCCTTCTATCACCTTCTCTTATGTTATTCTTTATTTTTATCATTCTATCACTTTCTCCTTCTGTCTTTCCTTATGTTATTCTTTGTTTCTTCCTTCTATCACCTTCTCTTATGTTATTCTTTATTTTTATCATTCTATCACTTTCTCTTTCTGTCTTTCCTTATGTTTTTCTTTGTTTCTTCCTTCTATCACTTTCTCTTATATTATTCTTTATTTTTATCATTCTATCACATTCTCTTTCCTTATTTTTTTCTTTGTTTCTTCCTTCTATCACCTTCTCTTATGTTATTCTTTATTTTTTATCATTCTATCACTTTCTCTTTCTGTCTTTCCTTATGTTGTTCTTTGTTTCTTCCTTCTATCACCTTCTCTTATGTTATTCTTTATTTTTATCATTCTATCACTTTCTCCTTCTGTCTTTCCTTATGTTTTTCTTTGTTTCTTCCTTCTATCACTTTCTCTTATATTATTCTTTATTTTTATCATTCTATCACATTCTCTTTCCTTATTTTTTTCTTTGTTTCTTCCTTCTATCACTTTCTCTTATATTATTCTTTATTTTTATCATTCTATCACATTCTCTTTCCTTATGTTTTTCTTTGTTTCTTCCTTCTATCACCTTCTCTTATGTTATTCTTTATTTTTTATCATTCTATCACTTTCTCTTTCTGTCTTTCCTTATGTTGTTCTTTGTTTCTTCCTTCTATCACCTTCTCTTATGTTAATCTTTATTTTTATCATTCTATCACTTTCTCCTTCTGTCTTTCCTTATGTTATTCTTTGTTTCTTCCTTCTATCACCTTATCTAATGTTATTCTATGTTTTTATCATTCTATCACTTTGTCTTTCTGTCTTTCCTTATGTTATTCCTTGTTTCTTCCTTCTATCACCTTCTCTTATGTTATTTTTTTGTTTTTATCATTCTATCACTTTCTCTTTCTGTCTTTCCTTATGTTATTCCTTGTTTCTTCCTTCTATCACTTTCTCTTATGTTATTCTTTATTTTTATCATTCTATCACTTTCTCTTTCTGTCTTTCCTTATGTTTTTCTTTGTTTCTTCCTTCTATCACTTTCTTTTATGTTATTCTTTATTTTTTATCATTCTATCACTTTCTCTTTCCTTATTTTTTTCTTTGTTTCTTCCTTCTATCACCTTCTCTTATGTTATTCTTTATTTTTTATCATTCTATCACTTTCTCTTTCTGTCTTTCCTTATGTTATTCTTTGTTTCTTCCTTCTATCACCTTCTCTTATGTTATTCTTTATTTTTATCATTCTATCACTTTCTCTTCTGTCTTTCCTTATGTTATTCTTTGTTTCTTCCTTCTATCACCTTCTCTTATGTTATTCTTTATTTTTATCATTCTATCACTTTCTCCTTCTGTCTTTCCTTATGTTATTCTTTGTTTCTTCCTTCTATCACCTTCTCTAATGTTATTCTATGTTTTTATCATTCTATCACTTTCTCTTTCTGTCTTTCCTTATGTTATTCTTTGTTTCTTCCTTCTATCACTTTCTCTTATGTTATTCTTTATTTTTATCATTCTATCACTTTCTCCTTCTGTCTTTCCTTATGTTATTCTTTGTTTCTTCCTTCTATCACCTTCTCTTATGTTATTCTTTATTTTTATCATTCTATCACTTTCTCTTCTGTCTTTCCTTATGTTATTCTTTGTTTCTTCCTTCTATCACCTTCTCTAATGTTATTCTATGTTTTTATCATTCTATCACTTTCTCTTTCTGTCTTTCCTTATGTTTTTCTTTGTTTCTTCCTTCTATCACTTTCTCTTATGTTATTCTTTATTTTTATCATTCTATCACATTCTCTTTCCTTATGTTTTTCTTTGTTTCTTCCTTCTATCACCTTCTCTTATGTTATTCTTTATTTTTATCATTCTATCACTTTCTCTTTCTGTCTTTCCTTATGTTATTCTTTGTTTCTTCCTTCTATCACCTTCTCTTATGTTATTCTTTATTTTTATCATTCTATCACTTTCTCCTTCTGTCTTTCCTTATGTTATTCTTTGTTTCTTCCTTCTATCACCTTCTCTAATGTTATTCTATGTTTTTATCATTCTATCATTTTGTCTTTCTGTCTTTCCTTATGTTATTCTTTGTTTCTTCCTTCTATCACCTTCTCTTATGTTATTTTTTTGTTTTTATCATTCTATCACTTTCTCTTTCTGTCTTTCCTTATGTTATTCCTTGTTTCTTCCTTCTATCACTTTCTCTTATGTTATTCTTTATTTTTTATCATTCTATCACTTTCTCTTTCTGTCTTTCCTTATGTTTTTCTTTGTTTCTTCCTTCTATCACTTTCTTTTATGTTATTCTTTATTTTTTATCATTCTATCACTTTCTCTTTTTGTCTTTCCTTATGTTATTCTTTGTTTCTTCCTTCTATCACCTTCTCTTATGTTATTCTTTATTTTTTATCATTCTATCATTTTCTCTTTCTGTCTTTCCTTATGTTATTCTTTGTTTCTTCCTTCTATCACCTTCTCTTATGTTATTTTTTTGTTTTTATCATTCTATCACTTTCTCTTTCTGTCTTTCCTTATGTTATTCCTTGTTTCTTCCTTCTATCACCTTCGCTTATGTTATTCTTTATTTTTATTATTCTATCTCTTTCTCTCATCCTTATGTTATTCTTCGTATCAGATTTTCGCGCACTGTGAATTTAGTACCTGACTTAGTCACCTGATCTCAAAAATTGGTCACGTGACCGACGAAAGCCCCGTCGTGAAAAATCGAAAGCACTTCCGCGAAGGGAACGGACGTAGGCTGCGCAACGTCTCCACGCTCCAGTAACTCGTAGTAGCCCACGTCGGGTGCCTAAATCGAAAGCTCACTATTATAGAATGATAAGACTCGCGAGGTTTCTGGACAATAAGAATAAGAGGCTGTTCACACCGGCAGAGATAGCGCGGTCTAGCGCGCGCTAGACCGCGCTATCTCTGCGGTGTGGAAGGTACAACGTCGTTTCGGTCCGCCCAACAGCGAGCCACGGCGAGCCAAAACGGCGTGCCACTGGACCACCTCTTGGGCTGGTCCACGAGAGAGAGCGCGGTCTAGCGCTCGCTAGACCGCGCTATCTCTGCCGATGTGAACCCGAGCTACGATAGCACGCCGGAAGTCATCGTTCTACACGCGGGGAATTTTATACTCATTCTATTAAAGTCCCTCTTGTGTGAACATATGCATCAACTCAACTACGGGTTCGTAATAGCGCGCGAAATCTTTGACCGCTCTGACCTCATGACGTCACGCGTCATGGCAACAGGACCTCTCAAAAAAGGGGGTGCTACGATAGACCGCGCTATCTCACTGCGGTGTGAATCCGGCGAATGCCAATGGGCGGACCGTGGGTCGCGCTACGATAGCGCGATCCACGGTCCGCCCACGTTCCCCTCTTGCGGTGTGAACAGCCTCTAAGAGTTTGAGATCAGCGAGCTGGTATGCGAAGACTGTAAACCTCGGAGCCGTGAAATGTTTGTATACAAAACAATGTTTAGTCAGTATCCCAAGTAGGCCACTCTTTATTCATACGTTTATTCATACCAGGTCATTGAAGGTTATAATCAACGTTTCAATGAATGGAAGCAAAAACGTAAGAGTACTGAGAAGGAAAGCAATATTTTGATGGTGGATTTAAAGATAATGAGCAATAAGAAACGTTTTCACCGCTCTTTTAAAAGATAGCATTGTATTCATCTTTTTGATTTCAGGGGGTAGAGAATTCCAGGTATCAGGGCCAGAATGTCTAATTGAGTTTTGAGCTAAGGCGGTTTTGACGTTAAATAGGTGATAGTCATTGGAGTGCCTGGTTGGGTAGGAATGAAAATTAGAATTATGTTGGAATAATATTACTATTGATGGGGGAAGAATGCCGGATTTAAGCCGAAACATGAACAGAGATTTTTGCATGTAGTGGATATCACTTATTTTTAGAGTTTTTAATGTGGCAAATAAAGGGTCAGAGTGGTCGCGATAACCTGCATCGTTACAAACTCGAATTGCTTTTTTCTATAACATTAATATACGATTAGTATTGCACTTATGAGTAGCCCATATGATATTGCAATAAGAAATATATGGTAAAACCAGTGTATTATATAGCATACTAAGCACATGTGTAGGCAAAAAATATTTTAGCTTAAATAGTATACCAATATTGCGAGAAATAGGGGTAGAGATATAGTTCACATGATTATTCCAGTTACATTTTTCATTTATATAATTATACACCTAAGAATTTGGCTGATGACTTTTTTTCTATTGGAACATTATCAACAAGCAGATCAAAATTATGAATATTATGATTTCTTGAGTTTCTAAAGTGAATAAATTTGGTCTTCTTTAGGTTCAATGATAATATGTTGCTTTTGAACCATTGTGATAACTTAGGTAGTTCAGTGTTCATGGTTGCAATCAGTGAATTAAATCAGAATGTGAATAGAATACATTCGTATCATCGGCAAACAATATATACTGTAGAATTGGTGAAACATTAGAGATATCATTGACATATATCAAAAATAATAGTGGCCCAAGTATTGAACCTTACGGAACTCCACATTTTAATAATAGACGATACGTTAGAAGTAACTGAATTGAATAGAGTATATTGTTTTCTTGATAAGTAATTTTCGAACCAATCAAGTGCTTTACCTCGTACACCATAGTGCCTTAATTTACACAATAATAAAGTATGATCAAGAGTATCAAATGCCTTGCTGAGATCCATAAATATTCCAATAACATGTTTATGATCAGCCAAGGCATTTGATACTCTATCAAATAGTTGGAGTAGTGCTCAGTCAGTTGAATGAAACTTCCTGAAACCAAACTGATCTGGGTTCAACGAGTCATTTTGAGTTAAAAATTTATATAATCTGTTGTAAACAATTCTTTCAATGATTGCACTTTAGTACCCGGATTTTAGTGTTCATCTTTAGGTTTTGATTTGTTAGCACATTCCCCATTTTGGTAAATGATTCCTTTTCAAGTGCAATTCGTTTCTTTAATTCTGCATCGCTCCTCCCATCTGAGGTAATCAAACCTCAAAGGTAACAGAATTTGTCTACTTGTTTTACCTCTTCTCCATGCATGTGAATATTACATCTGGGTGCATTTTTCTTCTTGGAAACTACCATACACTCTGTCGTCTTCAGGTTGAGTGACTGGCCCAGTTTTTCAATTTCGATGTCTACCTTATTCAGTAGTGCTTGCAACTCATCCCTGCTTCATTCAACTAAGACAGTATCATCGGCATATCTTAGATTTGCGTTCTGGCCCTATTCAGTTGCTTGGTTGTTTTAATAGATTTGTAGCTGTTTTTCTTACGTCTTAGTTTGTGTTTTTCTTCGTTTTTGTTTCTTTGTATGATAACTCGTTATCTCTTACTTATTAGGGACTTTTAGATTTACACGACGAGAGCGTGGACTGCCGCGTGTAAATTGTGTTAAGGCACTGGGCCGTGCCCGGCAGTGCCTTAAAAGGACATCACAGTGCCTTATAAAGGACGTCACACGTTGCAGTCCACTATGTCGACGTGCAAATCTAAAAGTCCCTATTGTCACGAATCAACCGACTATGATATGAGTTATTGTTGTACTTACCGTAACAGAGATGGCGCTGTACAACATTTTTTAACAGAATGACGGCGAATGTTACTGATTTCTGATAGATGGCGCTAGTCTGTTTCTCATTACGAACAGGACAGAGCTCTCCTAATTCCTGTCTTTGCAAGGGTCCGTTATTTTTTTCTGCGTGCTGTGTGTCATGTGAAGGCAGGATTGAGAACTCAATGATTTTGTTGTAAGAGTTTATGCCTTGTTATACATGGAGGCTATGTTTGTTCTCTCTTTCCGCTTCTTCTTATTTATTAGGTGGTCTGTTGTCAACAGACCACCTATTAATTTCGTCAGAATTTTCTTTCTTTATTATTTATTTATTATTTATTTATTTTTATTTCTCCACTTTTTTGTGCACAAGATAACTCAATATCGAACCACCCGATTTCTTTCAAATTTGACACATGCATAGGTCATTGTCATAAGACGTGACAGCCGCATTTTCAAATTCATCAAATAATCGTGACGTCATCCACGCGCCATTTTGTGAAAATCAACTTATGATCATATCTTCATAACAGAAAGTCATTTCTTATTCATATTTATCATGATCAAGGTCAATATCCGTCCGGTCAATTTCAGATCAATAAACGCGCGCGTACGCGTACGTCCGCGCGTCAGTGCGCGCGCAAAATTTTAAAATGCTCAAAATCACTTTTTGATCAAATTAGAGTACGTTTCAGGTCATTTTAAGCATTTTGCAAAAACGCGCACACGCAAATGCGCGCGTTTTCGTTCATCATGGCCGTACGCACCATAGAATCGCCATTTTTTGTCTATTATAGTATTGCCCATTTTTTTCCGAACAATTTGATACCATGTTTATCTCTTTATGACCATTAATAACGGAATGAGCGTCCGTTCCAGATAAATGTCCGTGCGTGCGAGCTCTTGTAATACATAACAGATATGGGCAAAAACATGCCTATACAAAATCCATTATAGCTCTTTAGGATGCCCGTTGACCCCTAATTTCTTTACATATTTGGATAGAGTATGAATTGTAGATATGATTTCATGTCTCATTCGGCCATTAAATATATCGTGACATCATCATAACGGCTTTGGAACTCAAAAAACGAATTTTCATATTATGACGTCAGCATATTAATGGAAAATTGATTGTATCTTTGTAAATATTGATCGATTTTATTTCAACTTTCGATATGTTGTAGCTGAGACGATTCTTTACAAGATCAGTTATTCAGATTACACGACAGACCACCTAATTCGTCCTCAATGACGAATTAAATTTCTCGTTCTAAAGTAATATTATTTTTTTAATCTCACGAGAATCTGACTTTCTTTATTAAATCATTCCCCTTTCTCATCGTCTCTTTCTGACCTCTCTTGTTTCTCTCTCTCTCTTTTCCCCCTCTCTCTCTTTCTCTTTCCCCCTCTTTTCTTTCTCTTCCTCTCTCTTTTCCCCATCTCTCTCTCTCTTTCTCTTTCTCTCATTCTCTTTCTCTCCCTCTCTCTTTCTCTCTCTTTCTCTTCCCCTCCTTCTTCTTCCCCTCTCTCTTTCTCTTCCCCTCCTTCTTCTTCCCCTCTCTCTTTCTCTCTCTCTCTCTCTCTCTCCCCTCCCTCTTCTTTCTTTCTCTCTTTCTTAATCCTCTTCTTTATGTTTCTCTTTCTTATCTCACCTTCTCTTTTTTCTCTCATTCTCTTCTCTGTCCCCTCTATTTTCTTTAACAATCTTCCTGCATTCTCTCTCTATATTCTCTTTCTTTCTCCCTCTTTTTAAAATCTTCCTCCTTTCTCTATTTCTCTCTGATACAACTTTATGTTTACATTTATTTCTCTGTCATTCTCTTTCACTTTGATTATTGGTATATTTTATTCTACATTCTGCATTTCTCTCTCCCTCTCTCTCTCACTCTCTCCCCATCTCTCTCTCTCTCTCTCTCCATCTCTCTCTCTCTCCCTCTCTCACCCGCTCTCTCTCTCTCTCTCTCTCTCTCGCCTCTATTCTTCTACCTTTTCTGTTATTTTACTTCTTAACGCATATTTTGTGATTTCTCTACGAATAATGACAAATATACAAATAAGATCACAATGAATATCTGAATCATAATTAGCGTCCTGTCTACAGAAAACAGTTTTATATCTTTCATGGTTTATCCAAAAAGTTATATCAAAACATACTATCATAATAATAAAATACAGTGGAAGAGTTATTAAAATATAAACTATATATCATGCCAGAAAAAATACTAAACAAGCTCGGAAAGAAATTACAAACTAAGTGATGGGAGACAATTTTTTTTTTCTTCCACCGACTCGTTTCAGTAATATTTTAAGAAAAGGTAAACGATTTACAAGCATTGGGCTAGTCAGTGTAATGTGTCCCACAACACATAGGACATTTATTTATATTTATCACCAATGAATAAAAAATCTCTTGATATGTCTATGACTAACGGGAGTGATAGCAGTAAGCACCATTATTCAACGGTTATATTGATTTTAGGATGATTTATGTGAAGAAAAAAAAAACATTTCTCGCATTCAGGGCACATTACACGGAATCGCCCCCAAAAAGTACCGAAGGGCGTACGTTATATTTGCTCGTTGTCCCGGGTACTGGTTCCAAAGAAGAGAGCCTGCCCATGAGGTTCACCGCGAATTATTCAAGCAACGGGCAGGGTAATTTCTGTGTTTGCCGCTGGTGATGATCACCACGCCATTGTTTAGCACAAAATTGTTTGGGTCCATCAACCTTGACAACTGGGCCAGTATGACGTCAAACTTCGGTACTTTTAATTCATTTGACCGTGATATGTTTGTGTAAATATTGAATAATCAAACTTGAAACCAACTCTTCCCCAAGTATGAGAATCTAGCGAAAAGAGGTACACGATCATTACCGGGCATGTACGCAGAATATACAAAAATAATCTTATGTTTAATACACAATTTAACAGAAATCAACCAATTTGATTCTTACTACGTGCAGCTTTGCATGAGAATACACATTGTGTATAATATTTTTATATATCACAGTTTACAAAGCAGTGGAACTTACTTGATTTGGATAGCATTTAATTTACCAAAGATAGAATAGATTAACAAAATGTCTGATGAGAAAAAAATATGAACGAATCTTAGAAATACTAGTACAATGCAGCTATCTACATTTTATGACAGTGCATATTGTATGGTATCTAGGATAACCAAATTGACACAAAATTTAATTGAAATTTATTTCAATATTATACCTTTTGGTCTATCAAAGATATTAAGCAAATAATTACCGTTGGTGAAGGTGATGGGACAAACTATCACTTCCGAGGCGATCTGGATGTAGCTATCTTTCCGAAGCGAAGCTGAGGAAAGATAGCGTATACATTCAGATCGCCCAGGAAGTGATAGTTTGCCATCGCCTGAAACCAAAAGGTGATTATTTGCTTTATATTCCACATCGGAAACATTTCACTTCTTCCGTCATTTTAGAGCATCAAGCCATCAATTAACAGCTAGCAAACGGTGTACGTTATACGTACAGTGCATGCAGTATATGGTGGTGTGACCATAGTTCGCGCGTACGGCGCGTGACCTAAGTTTGCGTACTAACACTAAAAGCGCTTAAAGAGGACAACAATATGCAACGTATACAATTAAAGTGCGTTGCACTGTGTAGATAGTAGTACTATCTACACAGTGCAACGCACTTTTCTTCTCCCATCAATGATGGGCGAACTATCTTTCATCATGTGATTTACTTTTGACCAATCGTAGAGCAAGATTCTTAGTATGTGGAATATAAAACAGATTAACATAATATCTGATAAAGGAAAATAATATGAATGATTCCCACAAATACTAGTACAATGCAGATATTTACATGAAATGTATCATTGTGTGGATAGCAAAACCGTGAAACTTTTTCAATTCGTCTATCAAAATCCATCTAAATATCAATGTGACTTTAATAGCAACCTGCAAAATCAACAAATTTGAATCCTACCGTATTCTTAATTTCTTATCATAATGCAGCTATTGACATACTATTAGCGTACATGAAATCTACTGATAGATCAAGAAACCGTTCAAACTATTTCGTTGGTTATGTCAGTATAGAGTATTCGAATTTCTATCAAAATAAGATGTCAAAGATTAACATGTCTGTTATAAAACTGAGGAAAAACATGAAAATTGTAGAGGTGTTGTGGTCCAGTGAATAAGTCTCCGGACTGTAAACCACAAGGTACGGGGCTCGAATCTTTGCGACAACACTAACGTCCATTGGCGATACGTTAATCTACATTTTGCCACACTCTACCTATGTGGGGGTAAATGAGTACCTGGTAGTATTATTATATAACGGCTGCCGGAGCTAAAGCCTTTGGAAGCTCATAGGGACGTTATATCGTAATTTGTTATGCGCTATACAAGAACGGATCATTATTATCTTACAAATGCAACGCAGCTATTCACATCTTATTAGCATCTGAAGTTTGTACAGGGTGTCTATGGAAAAGGAAACTAAGGATTGATGGTAATTTACCCAATAATCCCCAAAGTAAGTTTTTATTAATGTAGACATCATTGGAAAGCTTGATTTCTAGTCTTTTGTATAAAAAAAAAATATGGTCAATAAATCACGCACGACCCAATTCAGACAGCCTGAAGAGGCCGTGTCTGAAACCCAAATTGTCCAAAATAAGCGAATGACTGTTTAATTTAATTCATTATGTTAGGGGGGAGGGGGAGAAGAAAACAAAATGATTTGGAAGGATCAATTTGTGTAAACACACGTCATTCAAAAGTAAATATTCGAATCTTTCCAACGCACCATAACTATGATGGTAAGGTCGATCAATATCGACTAAAAATCACTTCAAACTTCTAACAGGAAACGCGCTGGCTCAGTGGTCTCGTAACCGGGAGGTCCCGGGTCCGAAACCAAGTCGATGAGCTAGTGCCCTTTGGTAAGGCGTTAGTCCTCATTACCAAGTCACTCGGAGAAGACCTAAAGCCGTCGGTCCCCTGGTTGCTTACTTACAAGTATACACATGCTTTCAATAGCAGACAGGTAAAACTAAACCATCAAACCAAAATCCTGAGAGACATGTCTCATTATGTACAATAACAAAAACATCCACGAATTTGAAATTTACATTAATTTGTTTGTATCTATACGACTGCGATGAATATATGTATACAGATTAGATGCTGTGCAGCATATTTCATTGGTATATTATATAGCATTTGATCCATCCTAAAAAAACATATTCGAAGTTTAAATGTATCATATAACAGAATGAAAGTCAACAACATTGAGTCTTATACAATTATACAAAACAATGGAGGTATTTCCATGATAAAATGATATGTTAAAAAAACGTGCAATTTTTGTCATTATTATAGCATTTTCTTTGTCAAAATACATTTTAAGGATATACATGTAACATATGTATTTCATTTTTCATAGCAAGACGAATATTTAATTTAAAGTTCAATCTTCGATATATTTAGTACAATGTAGCTAATTTCAATATAGATTACAAAAAAGAAGAAGCTAAAACAAACAAACAAATCAAACAACAAGGTGCAATTTCTGACATTGTTAAAGCATTTGTTTTGTCAAAATAGGTCCTACATAAAAGTATGTAGCTATTTACAAATTACGACATATTAAACAAAAACTAATACAAGCAAACAAAGAAACAAACATACAAACCAACAACTAATAATTTTATTGTTTGGTTTTGTCAAAATAACTCCTATAAAATATAAAGTTTCTTAGCATCTTGAAACATCAATAAAGTTCACTTTTAAAAATACTAAGTTTAATGTAGCTATTTTCATTGAAGATTACAAACACCAAATAACACTAATATAAACAAACGAATAAAACAACAACGTGCAATTTATGTCATCATTTTAGCATTGGTTTTCTTAAAAACAGGCCCTAAATATCAATGACTTACATGTCACTGAGGATCACGAAAAATCCATTAAACATCAGTCTTAAAAAACTACGTATGATGGGCTTTTTATAATTTATAATGTACAGTTACCACAGTGTATTACCAAAACGAAAGTTTATACAAACAAACAACACCGTGCAATTCATGTCATTGTTATAGCATTGGTTTTGTCATAACAGGCCGTACATATAACATATCAATGACTTACATGTTTCTTAGCAACACGACAAATCAATAAAAATCAGTCTTAAACTATACTAAGTATGATTTGGCTATTTACAATTTATAACAGATTACAAAAGCGAAAGCTCATACAAACAAACAATCAATAACGTGCAATTTATTTCATTGTTTTTGGTTTTGTCATAACAGGCCATACATAATTATCAATGAACTGCATGTCAAAATACATATCATAAACTTGTCATATGATCTGATCAAGGGACCGACTCGAGCGATAAATTTTACTCTATTTGGTTCCTTTCATCCTTTCAGATTTTGTCAGCCTATACTTAATCAGCGTGAAACAACAGGAATCGTTCCTGACTTGTTCAGATATAAAGCGATAAACCGCGGCAGAATTTTTTTTAAACGTGTAAATGAATGGCAAATGCGCGCAACAAAGTTCCTATGCGTACTAACTGAGCTTTGTGTTATTAAGATACATAAATGTGAAGCGCATTACATTTACGTCTTTAAAAAAAAATAGAAATAACAAATAAAACAGATAAACACGCACACGAAGAAAAAAAAGGTAAAAACAAACAAAAACCGGTTTACCGCGTCTATTGTGAACGGGCCTTTATAGGCTCAATAGTTTTTTGAATACGAGAATTTTGTCTAGATCGCAAGCAATCATATTCCCTGATGACGTCATCACCACGCGAGATGACACGAGGTGAGACCGCTTGTTGTTATGTGAGGTTATTTGAGTTGATAGAAGGAATGATGCTACTCTTCTTTTCTTCATATCACCCCACTCATCACCTGATCAATCACACACGTCTTGTACTCATCATCTGATGTCACGGCATAGAGGTCGTCTGTCACAGGATCGATGCAGTCATTCAGGATTACATCACTGTGGGGGATTTCCCTTTGAGCACCCTGTCTCTCGATGATGAATACTCTGTGATCTGGTGGTGAGGATCGAGCGATGATGTGACCTGATGATAGTACACCACGTATCCTTATATTCTGTTTACATGTGATGGTATTCATGATCTTACCATCAGCTGGGTTGATGACGTAAATCTTAGACTTACGCCCCTCAGCAGCGATGATCATCCCATCCTGGTCAGAAGCTACATCCACCGATGTGTCATCACGCGTTGTGTTTCTTGGTATTGTGACGTCATTGATGTGCTTCCATTGTCTGTCATACACACTGATGCGTCCAGTCAAACTGTCCCCTGTACAACCCGTGTTGTATTTACCGCATACTACCTTGTCATCATTCAGCAATGCACAGGAGAAAACCCCTGATTTATCACTGCCGGTTATCACTCTCTGACTGTGTTTAGTGTTCATATCTAACATGTATGTATGTAGGCTATCGAATAGTCTATTTGTGATGATCACATTGCATTCATCTATGCATCCTACAATGACCGGGAATGTGATTTTATCTTTGACATTGATTGTATCAATGAGCTTCCACTCCCCATCATACCCATCAATCCTCCCATCATACTTCTCTCTCCCAGCACCCTTCACAAACCTCACACCCGATATGGTACCAGTGATTTGTTTCACACCATCCTCATTCAGAGGCTTCTCTAATTCATCACTCACTGATGTTATCAAACGATGCCCATCTTTGACGACATTTTTATCATCTTTGAGTACTGTGTCAAGTGTCTGTACTGTATTCTCTGTGGTTTTCGTGTCATCTTGCCATGATTTCTCCAACTCACCAATCTTTCTCTTCTCTTCAGCGATGTTTTGAATGTCTGTTTGAAGACCATGCTGCTTATTGTCGATGGGTTCTCGTCTTTTCTCTCCATTTGTACAGTTTAGTTCAAGTAGCTTCTCTCTCTCCTCATCGTTCTTTCGAATCTTCTCATTGATCTTTTGAATCTCCTCTTGAAGTTTTTGATTCTTCTCGTCAAACTCCTGGTTGATATTTGCAGCATTCTTCTTCTCCCTGTCTTTGTCTGTTTTGATCGCCTCATTGATTACCAAATCTACTTCATCGTCAAAGCTTGTAGATGGGTGTCGGTGTCTTTCCTACACTGGCGAATCTGATCTCCATTAACTCGACAAAGTTGTAATTTGTCCTTTGCCTTTTCTTTCAGAATGTTTAGTTTTGCTCTACTTTCCATGATCGCATGCTCTATATCCTGTCGCTCGCAAGACTGCTCATGATGATCTATATGTGCGCATGAATAACACAGTGCTACACCATGTGTTTTACAATATAGTTTGATTATTTCATCATGCTTAACACAATATAGATTGGACCCACCCTTTCTTGCTTTTCCGATGCATCCCTCTGTGGAGGCGCAGTTATCGCAGAGCTTCTTCTTCTCCTTCACGTAGTACGTCACATCTGTGATTGACTGACAGTTCTCTCCTTCACATATGTCTTCTGTAGAGCTGAAGTTAGCCGCCATACTGGTCAAAATATTAACCTGTAGAACACAGGCCAAGTAAAATAAAAATGATAATAATACTACTTCTACTACTAAATTTATTAATAATAATAATAATAATAATAATACTAACAATAATAATTTTGATAATAATAAAAAAAAATAATAATAACAATAATGCTAACAATAATAGTGGGTTCTGCTGACAATCCTGGTACATTGTATACTCCACAATAAACATGTATACAGAGCTATAATATAGGGAGAGAGACAGGGGGGGGGTTGTGAGAAAGATGGGAAGAGCGTGGGGAAAGAAGGAAGACCGTAAACGGGGCTCATAAATCGGGACAGAGAGAAGAAAAGTTTGTGGGGAAGGTATATACTGAGAGAGATATAATTATGTATAGAAAGAGAAGAAGAGAGAGAGAGAGAGGCAGAGAGATAGAGAGAGAGAGAGAGGGAGAGAGAGAGAGAGAGAGGCAGAGAGATAGAGAGAGAGAGAGAGGGGAGAGAGAGAGAGAGAGAGAGAGAGAGAGAAGGGATATCGATATAAATTACATTTGCCCCTTTAATACAAATGTCCTTATCCATTAAAGAGAGAGATTTAAAAATATAAAAAGCCTTTCACATGAGCAAAATTAAATTTGTTTTCTTAATTACCTTCTTTCATGATGATAATATAACGTGCCCCAGCTCATTGTTTCCATGTTCTTCCTCTCGATCCATACTGATACTCACATTCGCTACATTCTCATTTCATTCTCATCTCATACTCGTTTTACGCTCGTTGCCATTCATATCCGTTTCTTCAATTTTTCTTTCATTTCCGTATTTACAACATTATATTTGTCCACACCCCATCAAAACGACCCAGTTCACTTCGTACACATCTAAGTTGCTGTTCTCACCTTCGTATTTTGAAATCCGAATGAAAGTTCACCTCCTCGATTGGCTGTCCTTTGATGTTTAAACTTCGCTTGATAAGAACTATTCGATAATGTAATGGTGATTTGCACGCACCTTGTGCAAATCAAGATGGCGTCTAACGTCTAAATGTATACCATTAAAACTAAACCGAACCTGACACCGCGATTACCTTTACAAATTAAGCCAAAACTTTTCAAACATGCTTGCATGTCGTGCAGAAACAGGCAAGTAGAGCTGGGAACATATATGTACCATTGTCACATGATGCAGATTATTTTATTGACAAAGATAAGCCCTACTGCACTTTGTACATATCGACATGAAATATGTGAATAATATTTCAGCGTTACACATAAAGAATGTATTGGCTTCATTGGAGGCCAGTCAAAGCTGAGAAACGTGTGTGTGTGTGTGTGTGGAGGGGGCTATGATTTTACTGGGGGTGATTTCACGGAATTTCGGACCCTCCCACGCCCCGCCCCAGCCAGAGAATACTGTATCCGCATGCTAAACGTCATTGATATGTTTGTGTATCGACACTCAATAGTATACTATCATTATTTCACATAAATGAAAATGTCAATGTATTCTGCTGTTTGTGCTTTGTGAGGAGTTATTTTACTTGGTGCTTTTAAACGTTATTGAAACTGATCATTTTCTTATCTTAAACCAGCTTATCTTTCATTATACCCTCTCTTATTTATCATTATAGTCTGTTGAGAGCCAGAAGGGTGTTAACTCTGTGTTAAAGTATATGAGTTAACGCCCTTCTGGCTCCAAACAGAATTACCTTATGTACTCTTCTCTAGTAATTAAACCTCCCCTTTCTCTCTCTCTCTCTCTCTCTCTCTCTCTCTCTCTCCCGTGTTTGTGCGTGTGTGTTGTGTAATGGGTTTTTATAGAAGTGTATCAATCAGATATGATCATTTACGACTGGGGACCGACCTTTAAACGTCACCATCCGAAAGACGTGACTCAGTTTCGCACCTGCGTCCTCAGCTGAATCAGTTTGTAACTACCACTGTTAGCTGGATAACAGGCGCCCCTCTCTCACTCTGTTTACACATCTTTGTCTATTCACACCGTCTCTCTCTCTCTCTCTCTCTCTCTGTGCACAATTATCATCATCGTACCCTATCCTGTCCGTTAAACACCCTTTGGGTGTGATGGACAGTGATAATATAAATAGTAAGAATATTGGGTTCTTGTATAGCGCTCATAGCTGAAGGAAGAGGACAAGAAGGAGGTGGAAGAGGAGAACGAGGAGGAGGTGGAGGAGGGGAGGAGGGAGGAGGAGCTAGGAGAAGGAGAAGATGAAAGAGGAGAAGAAGGAGGTGGAAGAGGAGAACGAGGAGGAGGGGGAGGAGGAGGAGAAGGAGCTAGGAGAAGGAGAAGGAGGAAGAGGACAAGAAGGAGGTGGAAGAGGAGAACGAGGAGAGGGGGAGGAGGAGGATAAGGAGCTAGGAGAAGGAGAAGGAGGAAGAGGACAAGAAGGACTGGAAGAGGAGAACGAGGAGAGGGGAAGGAGAGGATAAGGAGCTAGGAGAAGGAGAAGGAAGAGTACAAGAAGGAGGTGGAAGAGGAGAACGAGGAAGAGGGGAGGAGAGGAGAATGAGCTAGGAGAAGGAGAAGGAGGAAGAGGACAAGAAGGAGGTGGAAGAGGAGAACGAGGAGGAGAGGGAGGAGGGGGAGGAGGAGGAGAAGGAGCTAGGAGAAGGAGAAGGAGGAAGAGGACAAGAAGGAGGTGGAAGAGGAGAACGAGGAGGAGGGGGAGGAGGAGGAGAAGGAGCTAGAGAAGGAAAAGGAGCAGAGGAGGAGTATGGGTATGAGGAGGAGAGAAGGAGCTAGGAGAAGGAGAAGGAGGAAGAGGACAAGAAGGAGGTGGAAGAGGAGAACGAGGAGGAAGGGGAGGAGGAGGAGAAGGAGCTGGAGAAGGAGAAGGAAGAAGAGACAAGAAGGAGGTGGGAGAGGAGAACGAGGAGGAGGGGGAGGAGGGGGAGGAGGAGCTAGGAGAAGAAGAAGGAGCAGGAGGAGTATATATGAGAAGGAGGAGGAGGAGCTAGAGAAGGAGAAGGAGGAAGAGGACAAGAAGGAGCTGGAAGAGGAGAAGGAGGAGGAAGGGTAAACATGAGACCGTATTAGAGAACTGAATATTTTTGTCCAAAATAGTTTCTTTGATCAACGTTAAACCGAGTACCCATATTAGTAAAGTTGAATATCGCCATCTTGCGGTGAAACATTATAACTTACAAGTGGTTCCTATTTTTTAACACTTCTTCTTCTTCTTCTTCTAGCTTCTTTTTCTTCTTCATCTTCTTCTTCTTCTTCTTCTTCTTCTTCTTCTTCTTCTTCTTCAAGCTTCTTCTCCTTCTTTTCTAGCTTCTTTTTCTTCTTCATCTTCTTCTTCTTTCTTTCTTCTTCTTCTTCTTTCTTCTTCTTCTTCATCTTCTTCTTCTTCTTCTTCTTCTTCTTCTTCTTCATCTTCATCTTCTTCTTCTTCTTCTTCTTCTTCTTTCATCTTCTTCTTCTTCTTCTTCTTTCTTCTTCTTCTTTCTTCTTTCTTCTTTCTTCTTCTAATTCTTTTCTTTTCTTTCTTTCTTCTTTGTTCTCTCTCCTTCTAACTTCTTGTTCTCCTTCTAACTTCTTGTTCTTTTCTTCTTCTTCTCTTCTTCTTCTTCTTCTTCTTCTTCTTCTTCTTCTTCTTCTAGCTTATTTTTCTTCTTCTTCTTCTTCTTCTTCTTTCTTCTTCTCCTTCTTTTCTTCTTCTTCTTCTTCTTCTTCTTCTTCTTCTTCTTCTTCTTCTTCTTCTTCTCTCCTCCAAACTCATGGTCTACTCAAGTGCCACGTCCGTGACGGATGGGAATCCTCAAGGAGCTTGACTCAGATCAACTCGGCTGGAATTAGTACTAAAAGGGGAAGGGTAAATATAATGCATTAAACTCTGCATTGCCTAGTTCAACAAAATTTTAATCCTATCTTTATTGTGTACAGGTGATTGGTCAGCCAAGACGGAGTATCCTCTTCAGAATACTGGTTTGGGAAGTGGGAAATCAATTTAATAAGTCTGATGGAATATTCCCCCATATAACCACAAACAGCAGGCCCCGACAGCATATTAGTGGTACCCGCGATTCGTTAGCGCTCAAATTATGAATATTTTAACTTCATGCATATTCTATTGGTTTGAAAAGTGGTACCCCAGCATTATATTGAACTGTCTCGAAGAAGTTGTTCGTTCAACGAGAAAGAGCCTTTGCTTAAAGACTACGCCATTCGATTTGAATATACATTTTATTTATTTTGATACTATTACATCATTTTCCTTATATGGGCCTATGCCTGTACATTACAAGCGACTCGCATATAATAACCTCTCTCTCTCACTAACCGAAAGGTTAGTCACGTACCCCTCCACTTTAAGCGACCTTTTCAGGGGTGTCGTCTTCTTGTCCTAAACAAGTTGACTTGACATTATTTGGTGCTATGTCGGGCAAGCGTCAGGCAAGCTTTCATGTTGTCAAGAACAACCTTTCTTTAAAAAGTATATGTACAACTTGATTATAATTAGTAAACCGGTTTGTTGAGGCCATTTTACGTAATGTAATCAAATTTAATGCACAAATCTAAATGCCTAGTTACAAATAATTATTATTTCATTCTCCTGCTACGAATGATTGTACTTCAATAGTCAGAATCCGAATAGCATATATTACGTGTTGTTACGTGGGATAAACCATCATATTTGACCTATCTAGCAATTAATGTATGCAATTCACATTCTTACTATTGAAGTGCAATTATTCGTATTAACAGTGTGTAACAGGTAATGAGGTAATTTGTAACGAGGCACTTAACAGAGATTTTTGCATTAAATCTGATTACATTACGAAAATATCTATTCTCTACTCAAAACTGGATCTTACTCTTTCTCTATCAAGGTATCTTCTCCCAGCTCAGAGGTTGATTGCAACATTTGTCCGCACATCTTTGTTATCTGCCACCTTAGTACACCCTTGCAGTGTCATTCCATTCCATGTATTAATGTTCCTCCCACATATTTCTTTGTTTCCCTCTCGGTTTGGCACCTTCTACTTTTCCTTTCAATAAATCTTTCAGGAAACACTGATATCTTTTAATGTGGCCAAAGTATTTTTCATTTCTTTCTTTCAACCATTCCCAACAGGGTATTTTG
>CP137670.1:37311535-37427809 GCA_037976565.1 Mesocentrotus franciscanus
CCCGTTCCGCGGGGCCCTGACGTGTAGTCCTCTAAATAAGCATATTTCTTGCCTGACTGTAAATTTAGGAATTTGTCATTTTCCAACAAACGCATAAAAAAGTATAATTTGTAAATCACCGGTATCGAATTATAGAAATAAACCACTTTCGAATCATATGGGGGGGGGGCAACTGCCCCCATCATACGCCAGTGCCCCCGATCTACACCTTGTTGGCGGAAAAATCGCAACTGGTCTCCCTACCTTTCTTCTTTCTCTTTTTTTTCTTTCCCTTTCTCACCTCTTTCCCTTTCCCTTCCCTTCCTTCTCTCTCTTTTAGGTTGGCGGGGGAGGCAAGGGCCTTTCGGCTCCCCCGATTCACACGTTGTTGGCGGGATTAATCGCAACTGATCTCCCTTTCTTTTCACCTTTTTCTTTTCTTCTTCCTCTTATTTCCTTCCCTTTATCTCCTCCTCGGGGAGGTAACAGCGTGGGAGGCAAGGCCCTTTCGGCCCCTCCCGATCTCCTTCTTCCCCTTCTTTTTCTTCCCCTTTTTTTCTTCCTCTTCTTTTTCCCTTTCTCTCCTCTTTCCCTTTCCCTTCTTTTCCTCTCTCTCTCTCTCTCTCTCTTTTTGCGGGGCAAGGCCCGCTCGGCCCCTCCCTGGATCCGCGACTGCTTGCGCTGCATGCAGAAACGAGTAGTAGTATATGGGACCAAACTCAATTTATTCTGGCATGAATGTTCAGCCCGAACACTTCAGCTATTTCTTGTCATTAATAATATAAATTATAAAGGCCTTTGACGAGCAACCCCTTTCAGGGAACCTTTTAAAAAGTTATAACATTCTTCCTAACTGAGAAGGGAAAAAAATACGAAAACACACACAAAAAATACTTTTCCCAGAACTTAAGGTTGTCTTTAACCAGTTTGTGGATATGCATAATTATGCAAGTACAAAGTAGGCCTTTTTGCGTCATTCCGAATTGTCTCAAAACTAGGCAACACACAAAAAGAACAGACATCCGAGATATTGATCAAAGAATCTTATAAAACCAAACTCGAAAACAAGAGGATTGAGCACCATACAATTATTAACATAACAAAGAATCTATGCTGATATTGCAAAATATGTATAAAAAGGATTGGAAACCATTCTCTTACTCCTGCTAACCGAACAATAGTCAAAACACTCTCAAATGGTGATGCAACAGGCAGCATTATAACGTAAAAACAATCCTACATATCAATTGTTGGATGGTAAATATCCTTAATAACAATAAAAATCTAGAAAGCACTAACAGCTCAAACAGGAAACGTATGATACATGTCATGTGTCAAACTGCTCTGAAATAGAAAGATTGAAAAATAAGCTTTAAAAATAAATAGGCACCGTAAAACGGGGTGGATGAGAAAACAAATTGGAAAGATGTTTTGGGTAATTTGTTAAAAAGTAAGAAGGCAAACCCATTTCATTTTTCTTGATTATTCCCCACATATTTCCAGCTTCCTGGCTATGAGTATCATGCTGTGAATCATCAATCAAGTAATATCTCTCCCGGAGGGAATATGTACATTACTTTAATGTTCTGAAATATGTCTAAAATTTCTTTCTCTTTACCTTCTAGATAATGATCTGATTTACATGAAGACCTCACAAATATGGTGTTTCATAACATTTCTGAGGAAGAAAGTGATTGCATTTTGAAAGTGTTATAATTTGTTTCCCTTTAAAGAATCTTATTTCTGTTATTTTTGTTAAAAAACTGGGGTGAATGGATCAGGCAAGCATGCAATTATGAATTATATAAAAGAGCTTACATGCAAAAGGGCCTGAATCCATTAAAAAAAAATTGAAGTTTTTTACACTGCTAAATAGACTTTCACCATGTGTATCAAACTGACTATTCAATCCAAAAAAAGTTTCAGGAAGTTTGGACAAAATTGATATGAAATTAATGTTCTTTCAAAAGGCCCTAATTCTCCAAGACTTTTCATGCAAAACGCCCTTTATCCATTCTATCTATTCTTTGTCCTGCTTGGCTGTAATAAATCATTTGTGGCTCCAATGACCAATAAGAAAGCAGTATACAGCCAATTAAGCCAACTATGTGTAGTTGCAGATCTAATAATCTCAGAAATCCCACAGGATCAAGTTGTGTTTAGTATTGGATAGAGTTCACAGCTGTTTGGGTGGAGAGGGGGTTGGGGAGGGCTCGGGGCAAGGTGGGCAGGGATAAAATTAACCAACGAAGGGGATAGATGGTGGATTACCCTAAAGGGGCAAGGAGCTCAAAACTCCACGGAGGGTACAGTGCACAGGGCAGATTCTGTATTATGAATAGCGACCCTCCTCATACTATGAATAGCGGTCCTTATAAATAGTCCTTATGAATAACGATGAGACCCCAGGTATTCATGGTGTTCTGATTATCCAAATGCATCACGGCAACAAGGGCTACTGTTGCTCTAAATTGAATTTAATAGATGCTATTGCTATGTGGGGCAAAGTAACTGATTGAGTAGCGTTGTCGGGGGAGCAAATGTCGGCGGAGCAATTGTCGCCGGAGCAACTGTCGACGGAGCAATTGTCGTTCGAGGAGCATTTGTCACCGAAGCATTTATCACTTCATGCGGAGTAATTGTCGGCGGAGCAAATGTCGCGGAGCAATTGTCGGAGGAGCAACTGTCGGCGGAGCAAATGTCGGCGGAGCAATTGTCGTCGGAGCAAATGTCGACGGAGCAACTGTCGGCGGAGCAAATATCGGCGGAGCATATGACGTCGGAGCAAATGTCGCGGAGCAAATGTCGCGGAGCAATTGTCGCGTTTTGCGGAGTAAATGTCGGCGGAGCAATCGTCGGCGGAGCATGTGTCATGGATTCCTATTTCTCTCATGAAATTGTAAACTAATGTAGTACATGTAGTACATTTTTGTTTAGAATGGTATTTTAAATAATATCCAGTCCGTTTTCTATAGGTTTCTTTCCTTCAGTTAAGTGTATGTAGCTTTACTATATATATTAGTGTGTAAAGCACCCCGTCTCATTCGAGTACTTTGTTTTCACTGACTTTAAGTGACACACGGAGCCATCGGAAGAAGAGCAATTGGCTGATCATGAAGAATTAACATCAAACTGCAACAAAATGATTTGTGAAAATGGGAATAAGCAGAAAGGTTAAGAACTAAGCCATAAAGATAATAAAATAACAGTGTTATTCATTTTCTTTATTCTTTCCTTTTTAAAACAATTACAAAAACTTACATCACATATTCAACCAAACAATTTCCATGATGCAGATATATTATATATTATCAAATGTTACCATCCTTTTCTGAAAGAACTGTTATCACAATTATCTTCATATTGTTTCAACCTAATTATTTTACAAACTGTATTATAATAGACCTAATTTCCATGATCCTAACATCATTTTCTACTCGGTTTATCTTCTTATCTCAATTCCAATCAAATTTTTATTGGAGTTCTGGTCATCAAATTACATTTCGAAATAAACAGTTTCAAAGCATTGTGAAATTAGATTCGTTCCTCAGAGCTATTGGGCCATCCATTAGGATAAATAAAGCCTGGCATTGTGATGAGCAGGCACCATAGTTTGTACCCAACCGATAAATGTGACCTGCAGAAAATCACTATTCATCTATACTGGAATTTCTTGTGGATGAAAGTGGAGTGTATGCTCATGTAACTTTTCTAATGTTGTTGTTGTTGTTTTTATATGCTCTGTTGTGGCTTCAGAGCTACTTGATTACAACATTAATGCTTATTTTGCATTGCAAACATCTACGTTGTTCACAATTTGGCAGTAAACAGTGGGGGAAGGGCTCGGTAAACAAGGATTCTGATTTTAGCATCTTAAGTGAGTTTACATCCCGTGCATGTTCACTGGATATTCCTACTCGGAACATGCCTATACTCTCTTTGAATTAATTTTGTAAGAGAATATATGAAATGTTGTTTGCCGAGGTGTGCCGGATATTATTTAAGCTTTCTTAAGTTGCCTGAAAATGTCTGTTCTGGAGATGCCGTTCATTAATGTTCTCCGGCTTAATACCTCCATATAGCCATTTGCAATATCAATATAATTGTACTTAGTAGTGTAATGCTGTATAATCCCTTGATGTAGTTATGTTATACCCCAAGAATATGAAGAGTTTTTTTGCAAAAGGACCTAAATCCACTTTAGCTATTTTGGAGTAAATCAAGGTTTTTATTTTATACATTTGCCTTTGTTCTTTCACCATAGGTCCTTCTAATATCTTGAAGAGTTACCATAAGAGGTAATAAAATGACCGTTTGAAAGATCTTGCTGAAATCTTGTATTTTATATAATTTCCTTTTAAATATATATTTGTTTATGTCGGGACTTTTGCAAGAAAACAGGGATATAAGAAAACATTTGAATGCTTAATAGACTCGTACATTATTAGCTGTTCATAATAAAAGTATCTAACATGATAAGCACCAATCTCTCCATCCTTGTACAATCCTATTGCAAGGCTACTCAATCATTTACTTTGCCCCACATAGCAATAGCATCTATTGAATTCAATTTAGAGCAACAATAGCCCTTGTTGCCGTGATTCATTTGGATAATCAGAACACCATGACTACCTGGGGTCTCATCGTTATTCATAAGGACTATTTCTAAGGACCGCTATTCATAGTATGAGAGGAGGGTCGCTATTCATAATACAAAATCGGGGTCGTTAATCATAACAATCACTAATCATAATGCAAGAAAAGAGTGTTGGTATTCATAATATTATACCTAATTTATTGTCCTATTGTGGGAAGCGTTCCTTATGAGTATAATGTCCTCAATTTGAATTATGAATAGCGACCCTCATCTCATATTATGAATAGCGGCCCACGAATGATGGTCCTTATGAATTATGGTCGCTATGAATAGTGAGGTTACTCTAAATACCTAATCCTTATCCCCATCCACGTGTCACCTTCTGCCCCTCTTGCGGGATAATACACCCTGCCCCGTGGACTGTACCCCTCCCGTGGAGTTTGTGCTCCTTACCCGCTTTAGTGTAATCCACCATCTTTGGTTAATTATATCCCTGCCCACCTTGCCCTTGAGCCCTTCCCTCTGCATTCTTACTTTGTACAAAAATTACCCAAAACATCTTTTCAATTTGTTTTCTCATCCACCCTGTTTAACGGTGCCTATTTATTTCAAAAGCTTATTTTGCAATCTTTCTATTTCAGAGCAGTTTGACACATGTATCATACGTTTCCTGTTTGAGCTGTAATTGATTTCTAGATTATTATTATATCCCTGCCCACCTTGCCCTTGAGCCCTTCCTCTGCATTCTTACTTTGTACAAAAATTACCCAAAACATCTTTTCAATTTGTTTTCTCATCCACCCTGTTTAACGGTGCCTATTTATTTTAAAAGCTTATTTTGCAATCTTTCTATTTCAGAGCAGTTTGACACATGTATCATACGTTTCCTGTTTGAGCTGTAATTGATTTCTAGATTGTTATTGTTATTCAGGATATTTACCATCCAACAATTGATATGTAGGATTGTTTTATGTTATAATGCTCCCTGTTGCATCACCATTTGAGAGTGTTTTGGCTATTGTTCGGTTAGCAGGAGTAAGAGAATGGTTTCCAATCCTTTTATACATATTTTGCAATATCAGCATAGATTCTTTGATATGTTAATAATTGCATGGTGCTCAATCCTCTTGTTTTTAGTTTACTTTGTACTTGCATAATTATGCATATCCAAAATCTGGTTAAAGACAGCCGTAAGTTCTGGGAAAAGTATTTTGTGTGTGTGTTTTCCCATTCCCCCTTCTCAGTTAGGAAGAATGTTATAACTTTTAAAAGGTTCCCTGAAAGGAATGCCTTAGTTTATAATTGATATTAGTAATGACAAGAAGTAGCTGAAGTGTTTGGGCTGAACATTCATGCCAGAATAAATTGAGTTTGGTCCCATAACTCGTTTCTGCATGCAGCGCACGTGCCTGAGGGGGACTTTCGTGTGCAAATTTATCGATTCGATAATCCCTAAATCTTGTTTATGTTCTCTTTACGTACAAATGTCCTTCAAAGCTGATTTTGATGCCTCCCCTGTTATTTTCTAAAACTTCCATGATGAATGCTTTACTCGCAGATGGTATACCTATGCTGCATGTGCTTGCTTGCATTGAGGTCATTTCAGGTCTTACATATTGATGAGCTGTTTGAAATTAACGAGGAGGTATGCGCGTATTGGGGAATGTGGCTCGCTGCTCTACTTTCTTTCTTTTTTCTTTTTTAAACTTCCCTGACATGTAATGATTGCTTAGTGTACATTATCTGGGACGTACAGTGATAGATGAAAAGTTATTTCAGCATATTCGACATGACTTTTAGGTAACTCCTTTTTCTCCCACATCATCAACATTTATTCATTTCATTTCATCTACATTATTTCATGAAATGCATTCAGAAAACGAAACAAACTAAAACAAAACAAAGAAAATAACACATGAAGAAAAATATTGTCGGCGAAGCATTTGTCGTAGTACTAGTAGCATTTGTATTTTTACAGGGCACTTTTGGGCGGTGCAAATGTCGTCGGAGCAAATGTCACCGGAGCAAGTGTCGCTTCATGCGGAGCAAATGTCGAAGGAGCAATTGTCGGCAGGGCAAATGTCGGAGGAGCAATTGTCGGCGGAGCAAATGTCGGAGGAGCAATTGTCGGCGGAGCAAATGTCGGCGGAGCAATTGTCGGAGGAGCAATTGTCGGAGGAGCAAATGTCGGCGGAGCAAATGTCGGCGGAGCAAATGTCGGCGGAGCAATTGTCGGCGGAGCAATTGTCGGCGGAGCAAATGTCGGCGGAGCAATTGTCGCTTCATGCGGAGCAATTGTCGGAGGAGCAATTGTCGGCGGAGCAAATGTCGGAGGAGCATTTGTCGGGGGAGCAAATGTCGGCGGAGCAATTGTCGCTTCATGCGGAGCAATTGTCGGAGGAGCAATTGTCGGCGGAGCAAATGTCGGAGGAGCATTTGTCGGGGGAGCAAATGTCGGCGGAGCAATTGTCGCCGGAGCAACTGTCGTTCGAGGAGCATTTGTCACGGAGCATTTATCACTTCATGCGGAGTAATTGTCGGCGGAGCAAATTTCGCGGAGCAATTGTCGGCGGAGCAATTGTCGGCGGAGCAAATGTCGGCGGAGCAAATGTCGGCGGAGCAAATGTCGGCGGAGCAATTGTCGGCGGAGCAAATGTCGGCGGAGCAATTGTCGGCGGAGCAAATGTCGCGGAGCAAATGTCGCGGAGCAATTGTCGCGTTTTGCGGAGTAAATGTCGGCGGAGCAATCGTCGGCGGAGCATGTGTCATGGATTCGCTAGGAGAAGGAGAAGGAGGAAGAGGACAAGAAGGAGGTGGAAGAGGAGAATGAGGAGGAGGGGGGAGGAGGGGGAGGAGGAAGAGAAACAGGAGGAGAAGGAAGAGGAGAAGGAGGAGGAAGAGTAAACATGAGACCGTATTAGAGAACTGGAGGAATTTATTTTTGTCCAAAATAATTTTATTATAAACCGAGTACCCATTTTAGTAAAGTTGAATATCGCCATCTTGCGGTAGAAACATTATAACTAACAAGTGTTCCTATTTTTTTAATATAGTAATAATGACTGCTTTGAGAGAAATAGTTGTTTTTATTGCTCAAGGGGAGGTTACATCGTGCTATCATCCCGAGGCGTGCCGAGGAGTGATAGCACGATGTAACCTCCCCGAGAGCCAAAAAACAACTATGCCTCGAATATTAAAGCAGTCATTATAACTTTTATATACTGAAAACAGGATCATAGAATAAATTTTGTTGCGACTTACTGGTCAATCATGCATGGTAATCTAGTTTGTTTACGCTATCGAAGACTGTATTGATAAACTTGCAGTCTCAGCTCCCTGCTTAGTTGGCCATTGAGATTGCACGCATATATCCCTATGCAGTCTACGTCTAGTACGTGCATTGCGCGATCATGCCAAATTGGTGAAAGTAATAAATTAAAAATCCAGATTCAAACCTTCATTGCTTGTGATCCTGAAAGTGATACTAAAAAATGAGGCATCATATGAAAGAGCAGGTCTATCTCTATATTTCCAAAGGGGCGTCATCTCGTCATTACATGTAGATCTAGGCCTAGCTACATTCGAGATCGGCGGTCGTCTGCGCTGTTAGTACGGGAGCCAGGGGGGTCAACCTAGCTGGAAGGGAAACCAATTTTCATATGCACAGATGTAAAGATCGCATAGCTCCATATAATAAATCGACCGTCTGGCATGTTCTAAGTGGTGGGTGTGGCCAGGGGGAGCCCCCTCCCCCCAAAAGCGGCCCTTTTGACGATAAATTAGTATTTTGTAAATAACATTGTACACTGCAAAAACTAGAGTGTTAAATTTAACACCAAGGGTGTTAAATTTTACACTTTCTTGGTATCTATATCGTGCAACTCCTCTGGTGTTACTCAACACCATTTTCTGGAATTAGATAATTTCAATTCCACTTTTGGTGTTAATATTTGACAACTCCTACTGGTGTAGATTAACACCAATATCTGGAATCATAACAAATTCAATTCCACTTTTGGTGTTTATATTCTTGTTAATTCATTAGAGATTTTTCTATGTATGTCTAATGGTCCCACATTCCATATTCCCTATTATCGACCATTATCGACCAAGGTAGAGGAACCAGTGGTAAACTGATAATTCATAATCGATGTTGGCAACTGTCCACCAATAGGTATATTCTAATCTCCATTGCATTAACTCCATCACATAGATCATTTGAAGTAAATTCAAGATTAACATGTATGTGGTACAGGCTGGTACACATATATATATAATAAACATGCATGTTGTTTCTTGGTTAGTAATCATATAATCAATATATCTATTGCTAAAACGTTAATATAATTGTAACAAGATCGGACATATAATCTATTGGTCAATAATTGCCAAAGGAAAATACAAATCACAAAATTGATGTGCATTGTCATAATTTGCTTAACAAATCATGATAAATGTATTTTCTGTGAACACGTGTAAAGTAATCATTAAGCGCGCGTACACTTTGTGAAAACTTATTCGACCAATCAACCGCCTTAAACGAAATCACGTGATGATACTTTCAACACCAAGCATAAAACAACACCATGTTACTTAACACCCAGTAATTATTAATGCATGCTTAAATCTGACCGGTGTTAAAAATAACACCAATGGTGTCAAAAAAATTCAATACCATACTGGTGTTAGAAATTTAACACCCTGGTTTTTGCAGTGTAAGGAAACCTTGAACCACCATGAGTTTGGTGTCATATGAAAGAAAATTAAATTATCTACATTTTGATACCTATTTCAACGAAATTAAGATTAATTTACATAGCAAATTTAAGTTAAAAACATGATTTTTGGTGATTTTTTCGAAATATTGAATTTTATCAAAAAAGATTATTTTCCATATATCAAAATTGGAGAGGTGCATTTTTTCACAACTTTCCAGGAATTTGCTTACGTATAATGACAATATCCTGTGCGAGGGAGAGGCTTATATATCTTTTCAATAAAAAGTTATAGCAATCCAAAGTCATTGATTTGATTTCCACAAAAACAACATTTTTGCCCACATGTGTATTACTGTATGCATTTGGTGTGTTTACATCGAGTTTTAAAGATAACTTATAACTAAAACCTCTTATCACCATGTATTTGGTGTCAAAAGATGGATAATTAAAATACCTTAAAATGTTGGCCGAATTAATCGCAACTGATCTCCCCTTGTTTTCATCCTTTTCTTTTCTTCTTCCTCGTTTTTGTTCCCTTTTAGCTCTCCTCTTTGCCTTTCCCTTCACCCCTTCTTTTTGGCAGGGGAGCAAGGCAAGGGCCTTCAGGTTCCCATCCCCGATCCACAACTTGTTGGCGGGAGAATCGCAACTGATATCCCCCTTCTTTTCTTCGTCCTCTTTATTTCATTCCCTTTATCTCCTTTTTTTCTTTTTTCTTTCCTTTCCTTCCTTCTCTCTTTTTGTTGTTGCTGGGGAAGGCAACAACCTGGGAGGCAAGGCCATTTCGCCCCCGATCTCCTATTTCCCCTTTTCTTTCCCACTTCCTCTTCTTTCTTTCCCTTTCTCTCTTCTTTTCATTTCCTTCTTCCTTCTCTCTCTCTCTCTTTTTTGGCGGGGAGGGGGGCAAGGCCCCTGGCCCCTGGATCCGCGCCTGGGGAGGCAACTGCCAATGTCCACATTTCCTGAAACAGCCCAGAGTACAGAAGAACTTATCAATTGCACTCAGCGCTCCAAATCCTTTGAACTTTCTGCACTACTAAATGTCTAATCACTTTTGTCCAGTTAATATACCGAGATACTGGCCAAAATCAGAGGAATATCTACAATAAAGCACCTTTTGGCTCAAAATTTATATTTCACACACTACATCACTCATTGAAATTGATATCAGGATGAAGGTATTTTAATTATCCATCTTTTGACACCAAATACATGGTGATTAGAGGTTTTAGTTAAAAGTTATCTTTAAAACTCGATGTAAACACGCCAAACAGGTCCTTAGTACACTAATGCACGTATATGCATACAGTTAATACACATGTGGGCAAAAATGTTGTTTTTGTGGAAATCAAATCAATGACTTTGGATTGCTATAACTTTTTATTGAAAAGATATATAAGCCTCTCCTCGCACAGGATATTGTCATTGTATATAAGCAAATTCCTGGAAAGTTATGAAAAATGACCTCTCCAATTTTGATATATGGAAAATAATCTTTTTGATAAAATTCAATATTTCGAAAAAATCACCAAAAATCATGTTTTTAACTTAAATTTGCTATGTAAATTAATCTTAATTTCGTTGAAATAGGTATCAAAATGTAGATAATTTAATTTTCTTTCATATGACACCAAACTCATGGTGGTTCGAGGTTTCCTTACAATATTATTTACAAAATACTAATTTGTCGTCAAAGGGCCGCTTTTTGGGGAGGGGCTCCCCCTGGCCACACCCACCACTTAGAACATGCCAGACGGTCGATTTGTTATATGGAGCTATGCGATCTTTACATCTGTGGACATGAAAATTGGTTTCCCTTCCAGCTAGGTTGACCCCCCCTGGCTCCCGGACTATGTGTTTGTAGAAACCAAATTAAACGCACAACAAAATATGTATGGAATGCCGCGCGCGCTCCGCACAAACTAAGTAAACCAATGGGGATCGCAGGAGGATGAGGATGAGGGTACAAACTTTTAACTATGCCATGTGGGCTATTGCTATTCCCTGTGAGTGGGGCATGGCTTGAAATCACGACTCCAATTTCGACCAATCAGATGGCTAGATTTCTAAAGTGAGGTATATAATGCATTATATTTACCCTTCCCCTTTTAGTACTAATTCCGGTCTAGTTGATCTCAGTCAGGCTCCCTGAGGATTCCCCATCCGTGGGCGTGGCACTTAGTAGACCCTGAGTTTGGAGAAGAAGAAGAAGAAGAAGAAGAAGAAGAAGAAGAAGAAGAAGAAGAAGAAAAACAAAATTACAAGAAGAACAAGAAGAAAAAGAACAAGAAGAAGAAGAAGAAGAAGAAGAAAAAGAAGCTAGAAGAAGAACAACAAGAAGAAAACAATTAGAAGAACAAGAAGAAGTATTAAACTCTGCATTGCCTAGTTCAAATAGATTTTAATCCTATCTTCAGAATACTGGTTTTGGGAATTGGGAGATCAGTTTAGCCAGTAAGTCTGATGGAATATCCTCCATATAACCACACAACAACTGGCCCCGACAGCATATAGTGTTACTCTCGATTGCGTTTGTGTTTAAATTCAATATTTTAACTTCATGCATTTTCTATTGGTTTGAAAAGTGGTATCCCCCCAGCATTATTTTGAACTGTCCCCATTCTATTATTTTCCAGTAATGATATTAAAACTGCTTGCCTCCCAGACAACGAGAAATAGCCTTTGCTTACAGACTACGCCATTCTATTTTAATGTCCATTTTATTTATTTTGATACCGTAACATTATTTTCCTTACATATGTCCATTACAAGCAACCCCTCCCTATCTCCCCCCTCTCTCTCTCTCTCCCTCTCTCTCGCTCTCTATCCTTTCTCGCTCACTCTAGTTGTACATATTTCACCACTAACAACCTTCTAATTCTCTCTCTCTCTTTCTCTCTCTCTTTCCCCTCTCTCTTTCTCTTTCCCCTCCCTCTCGCTTTCTCTTTCCCCTTTCTCTTCTTCCTCTCTCCCCCCTCTCTCTCTTTGTCTCTCTCTCACTCCCTCCCCCGTCTCCCTCTTTTTTCTCTCACTCCCTCACCCCGTCTCTCTCTCCATCTATCTATCTATCCTCCTCTCCCTCTCACCCCCCTCTCTCTCTCCCTGTCTTCCCCTATCCCTCTCTCTACCTCCATCTCTCTCTCTCTCTCTCTCTCTCCCTCTCTCTATTTCTCTCTCATTTTATGTTCATGTACTCCAATGATGTATTGACTATGTGCCATTTTATTTGTCCTGCTAAATATTTCAGTCAAGGGCTTTATATCAAAACAGGTTGTGATCAAATATTTTTGGATTAAGATTGATATTTTCAAACTTAAAATGTAGGCTAAGTATTTTCAAATAAATATAATTTAACTTGCTTGAATGGTTATATGTTTTGAATGCGATAAGAATATATAATAATAATAATAATAATAATAACGTTTTATTTACCCAGGGTAGCCACTTCAGTTATGAAACTGCTCTTCCAGCTGGCCCTGCATAACATAATATATTACTATTACCCTTCTCCAATCTAATATGCTGAGCGCCTAGCTAGAAGGCAGAAGGTCCCATTGTTATAAGTCTTTGGTATGACTCGGCCGGGGATCGAACCCACGACCTCCCGTTCATGAGGCGGGCGCTCTAACCATTGAGCCACCATGCCCGGTATATTTAGGAATTGAACTTAGTATAAATAAAATGTACAGTGGGATTCTATTTATATTGGGGTTGAAACGAGGTGTACAATAAATAATTATTTTGTTTAATTACATGATTTATTTATAATTCCGAATTGATTTACACAGCTAAAATATAAGACAAGTGGTACATAAACAAATGCATAAGATACATGCATAGAACAAAGAAAATTATATATTACATGAATGAGACGAATTTTACAAACGTGACATTTTAAAAACAGAATGCGATTTCATCGCAGAGACAAAACACTTAAAGCCCCTCTGTACTAGTTTGGCCAGTGGTCACTGACAGGTGGTTATCTCATCAACTCAGCTATGAATTAACATCAGAAAAAGAGGATCATGGGGGACCAACGGGCACCGCTTAGGCATTGTTTTCTATATAGAGGGAGCAAGTAGCTACAAGTAGTGCAGTGGGCCTTTAAGCTAAATAATTCGCGGCCCCCAAAACAAGTGTGATCATAGGTCTCGGTTAAAATGTACATATGAACAGTACAGCACTTGCTTGAGTGGTATGCCCTTGGCGTGGGGGGCACAATGCGCCCTTCCAAATCGAAGTACAAGGAGAGAGAAAGAGAGAGAGTGAGAGAGATAAAGAGGGCGAGAGGGAGAGAGAGAGAGAGGGGGGAGATGGGACATGGGGAGAGAGGGGTAGGAGACAGAGGGCAGCTAGAGAAAGAAAAGAGAGAGAGAGAGAGAGAGAGAGAGAGGGAAAAAGAAAGAAGACGGGAGGGGGGAGTAGTTAACTGAAATGGAAAACAGGTGATACAGCCCGCTCCCTCACCCATCATTCCCCCTCCCACCCTCACTCGAAGGCCTGTTTCACTCACATTCCATACACTAAAAGACCGTTGCCCCGCCCTCCCCCATAACACCAGTGCCCCTTCATGACTGGACCTTGCTATGCCACTGTACCAGAATATAAAATAAGCACAATTTTACATTACTGAAAGGATAGACTTGATCTTGCAATAGTTGTATATGAATGTGAATTTCAAAGAAAAAACCTCCCTGACAGCTTTTGTACAAAATTAAAATATATATATGATGCATTAAAACTCACTTACCTTATTTTGTTTCACATTATAATACTCTACGTCCGTGTAGAAAACTTTCGAAAATGGCCCACTATCCTTCAGCAGAAGCCCACACTCATGCACGAACACTGACAAGTCAATATACCTTTAAAGTTATAAGATTTGTCATTCTGTGTCCGCTACAAAAATTATATCAAATATAAATAACCGAAACGGGTGCATTTTATGTGATTTTATCATCCATACAGAGAGATAATATAACATATAACCTTTGGTCTTGTGGGAGATACAACAATGAGCTACATGTATAAAGCTATACAATGCACCGTAAAAAAAGAAGTCGGGTTTGTGATATCGTTTGCTAGTCTACAAAGTTATGTTTTCCTAACATGTTCGCATGTTTAAGTCAGGGATATAAGGCTTGAAGCAAATTAAAAAAACGAAACAAAAACGAAATAGAAAGGGAAGGTGCATTTTGGGATAAAAACAACGGCCTGTTCTGAAGGAGAAAACCTGTAAGAACGGATCTGTGAAAGGAGAAAAAGTTTAAAGCTATTGATTCATAAATTACTATTAATATAAATATGGACATTGAATTAAGACAAAATAGTCTCAATTCAAGTACGACCTGGTGATGACATAACATTGTATTCACAATTCTGTATCATTAAATGAAGAAAAACATGAAGAAAAAAAATACAAATTTGAACATTTTTGAATAACTACTGCTAAAACTATAGAGCTACTTTGTTGATACCTTTTGCTGATCCTCTTGAAAAAAATGTCAATCAAGTTATAGTTGGTGCATAAATGAACGATGATTACGTCATTGTCATGACCACTCGTTTCACTGGATTTTACAATTCGTACAAATGACCTTTCTCTAGGAGATTGAAAATGGCACCTGACCCCACTTCTTCCAGGGTGCACTAACCACCATCCTCCATCTACCACCATCCTCCCTCTACCACAATCTTTCCTCTACCACCATCCTCCCTCTACCACCATCCTCCCTCTACCACCATCCTCCCTCTACCACCATCCTCCCTCTACCATCATCCGCCCTCTACCACCATCCTCCCTCTACCACCATCCTCCCTCTACCACCATCCTCCCTCTACCACCATCCGCCCTCTACCACCATCCTCCCTCTACCACCATCCAACCTCTACCACCATCCTCCCTCTACCACCATCCTCCCTCTACCACCATCCTCCCTCTACCACCATCCTCCCTCTACCACCATCTTCCCTCTACCACCATCCTCCCTCTACCACTATCCGCCCTCTACCACCATCCTCCCTCTACCACCATCCTCCCTCTACCACCATCTTCCCTTTACCACCATCCTCCCTCTACCACCATCCAACCTCTACCACCATCCTCCCTCTACCACCATCCTCCCTCTACCACCATCCTCCCTCTACCACCATCCTCCCTCTACCACCATCCTCCCTCTACCATCATCCTCCCTCTACCACCATCCTCCCTCTACCATCATCCTCCCTCTACCACCATTCTACCTCTTCCACCATCCTCCCTCTACCACCATCTTCCCTCTACCATCATCCTCCCTCTACCATCATCCTCCCTCTACCACCATCCTCCCTCTACCATCATCCTCCCTCTACCACCATTCTACCTCTTCCACCATCCTCCCTCTACCACCATCCTACCTCTACCACCATCTTCCCTTTACCACCATCCTCCCTCTACCACCATCTTCCCTTTACCACCATCCTCCCTCTACCACCATCTTCCCTTTACCACCATCCTCCCTCTACCACCATCCTCCCTCTACCACCATCCTCCCTCTACCATCATCCTCCCTCTACCACCATCCTCCCTCTACCATCATCCTCCCTCTACCACCATTCTACCTCTTCCACCATCCTCCCTCTACCACCATCCTACCTCTACCACCATCTTCCCTTTACCACCATCCTCCCTCTACCACCATCTTCCCTTTACCACCATCCTCCCTCTACCACCATCTTCCCTTTACCACCATCCTCCCTCTACCACCATCCTCCCTCTACCATCATCCTCCCTCTACCACCATCTTCCCTTTACCACCATCCTCCCTCTACCATCATCCTCCCTCTACCATCATCCTCCCTCTACCACCATCCTCCCTCTACCATCATCCTCCCTCTACCACCATCCTCCCTCTACCACCATCCTCCCTCTACCATCATCCTCCCTCTACCACCATCCTCCCTCTACCATCATCCTCCCTCTACCACCATTCTACCTCTTCCACCATCCTCCCTCTACCACCATCCTACCTCTTCCACCATCCTCCCTCTACCACCATCCTCCCTCTACCACCATCCTCCCTCTACCACCATCTTCCCTTTACCACCATCCTCCCTCTACCACCATCCTCCCTCTACCACCATCCTCCCTCTACCACCATCCTCCCTCTACCACCATCCTCCCTCTACCACCATCCTCCCTCTACCACCATCCTCCCTCTACCACCATCCTCCCTCTACCACAATCTTTCCTCTACCACCATCCTCCCTCTACCACCATCCTCCCTCTACCATCATCCTCCCTCTACCACCATCCTCCCTCTACCATCATCCTCCCTCTACCATCATCCTCCCTCTACCACCATTCTACCTCTTCCACCATCCTCCCTCTACCACCATCCTACCTCTTCCACCATCCTCCCTTTATCACCATCCTTCTATTTTGCGTTCCGGACTCACCAAAAACCAAATCTCACGCACAAATTTTGCAGAAGCAGTGAATAATTGCGCCCCGCAGGACGCAACAAAAATTCCCAGGTTGAATTCCAGAAGCTGGAGAAGAATAATTTTCGCATCGTTTACTGAACATAATTTCAATGATTTACACATCTATCCAATCGTCCATAAAATGTAACAGTAACGACCCATCTGTGACACTAATAAACGATGTGCATGAGACTAATTTTGTTCGATATAATTTGCATATACTATGCGCAGATTGAAAAAAAAAATTGACTGACAGTTCGTCTTCTGCGCAACTATAACTGATTGGAGTGTTTTAGCCAGATTCTGGCGATAAAAGTGTGTAAGTTTTTGAACCAATTGGGCTGATTTTATGAATCCACCAACTGCCGAATTCGGAAGCTTTGCCAACATGCTTGACGATGCCTCCGTGTTTTTATTTCTCGCATTTGCTATTTTTCGCGCTTTTTTCGCTGAATTATAGGTTCGCTAAATTGCGCTTTTAGGTAAATGTGGTATCGCATTTAGCAGAAAATTCTCTTCAACATGCTTTTTCAAAAAAAGTGTTGGGGAGGGGGCTCAAGCCCACCGAGCCACCAAGCCCCAAGCCCCGCTGTTCCGCGGGCCCTGTGTATCATAACTCGTTTACTCTCACTTTTTGTCACAAACCAACCGACCCCTCTAAAAAAATGTATGGCAAAATTTCACTTAAATTGTATCATAATGTGAAATAGGATGTCATTTAAGACACACTTAATATGCAAAGATTTCACCCAAACAAATGTGTTTGAAGACAAATATTGATAAAAGAAGACATAATTTGGTGGGTTTTTTTTGGTATGCAGAAACCCTCTATTTTGCATTCTTTCATTAATATTCGACTATTAGACACATTTGTTTAGTAAATCATTGCAGACATGAATTGTGTTTTAAATGACATCCTCTTTCACATTATGATACAGTTTAAGTGAACTTTTGCCATCAAATTTTAGGGGCTCCCAACACTTTAGAGAGGCTTTAATATGAGTTATTGCTGTACTAACCGTTACAGAGATCGCGGTGTACAACCTTTTTAACAGAATGACGGCGAATGTTACTGATGTCTGATAGATGGCGCTAGTCTGTTTCTCATAACGAACAGGACAGAGCTCCTTATTCCTGTCCTCGATAGGTTACGTTATTTTCTTCTACGTTGCGTGTATCAATGAAGGCAGGATTGAGATCGCAATGAATTTATTGTAAGAGTTTATGCCTTCTTATACATCTAGGCTATGTTTGTTCTCTCTTTGCGCTTCTTCTCATTTATTCTAAATTACTACTTATATTCTCTCTTTTTTTTATCTCACGAGAATCTGACTTTCTTTATTGAATAATTTTCCTTTCTCATCGTCTCTCTCTCTCTCTCTTTTTTACCCCCTGTCTCTCTTTCTCTCCCTCTGTCTCTCTTTCTCTCTCTTTCCCCTTCACTCGCTCTCTCTCTCTCTTTCTCTTTCCCCTCTCTCTTTATCCCCTTTCTTTTTCCCTCTGTTTTGTTGTCTTCCTCCTTTCTCTATTTCTCTCTCATTACAAATTTATGTTTACATTTATTTCCCTATCATTCTCTTTCTCTTTGATTATCGATTTATTTCATTCTATATTTCTCTTACTCTATCTCTCCCCCCCTCTCTCTCTCTCTCTCTCTCTCTCTCTCACTCATCACCCCTCTCTCTCTCTCTCTCTCTCTCACTCATCCCCTCTCTCTCTCTCTCTCTCTCTCACTCATCCCCCCTCTCTCTCTCTCACTCATCCCCCTCTCTCTCTCTCGCCTCTATTAAAAAAAAACATATCCTGTTATTTTCCTTCTTTATCGCATATTCTGTGATTTCGGTAATAAGATCACAATAAATATCTGAATCATAATTAGCGTCCTGTTTACCAGTATATTTTGATTACAGAGAACAGACTTAATATATCTTACACGGTTAATCCAAACAATTATTAAAAAAACATAGTATCATAATAATAAAATACAGTGGAAGAGTTATTAAAATATAAACTTCATGACAGAAAAAAAAATACTAAACAAGCTCGGAAAGAAATAACAAACTATATAAGTGATGCGAAAGAATTTTTATTTTCTTCTTCCACTGACTCCTTTCAGTAATATTGTGAGAAAAGGTAAACGATTTACATGCATTGGGCGATTCTGTGCAATGTGTCCCATACCACATTATGACATTTATCTATATATTTCACCAATGAATGAAAAACCTCTTGATATGTCTATGACTAACGGGAGTGATAACAGAAAGCATCATTATTCAATGGTTACATAAATAGCTTCTTGATTTAGGGAGGATTTATGTGAGAGAAAAAGGAATTCTCGCATTCTGGGCACATTACACAGAATCGCCCCAAAGAGTGCCGAAGTGCTAACGTTATATTTGCTCGTTGTCCCGGGTACTGGTTCCAAAGAAGAGAGCATGCCCATGAGGTTCACCTCGAAATTATTCAAGCAACGGGCTGGGACAATTCTGTGTTTGCCACTGGTGATGATCACCACGCCATTGTTTATCACAAACTTGTTTGGGTTCATCAACCTTGACACCTTGGCCACTATGACGTACGTCAAACTTCAGTACTTTTAATTCATTTAAACGTGATATGTTTGTGTAAATATTGAATCGACAAACTTGAAACCAACTCTTCCCCAAGCCTGCGATCTGATTACAAAGCCGTTATAGAAAGTCAGCAATTCGGGGACAGAGAAAGATAATTAAACAAATAGTTATTATAATAATTGGGTCTTATTTATCAAGGGTAGTCACACGCTCTTCCTGCGGGCCTCGCAATTATTATTATCTCAGCATGGTCAGGTATCCATTTACTACACCTGGGTAGAGAGTGCCAAATGTGGATTAATGTCTTCCAAGGAAGGACGTTAGTGCCGAGCTGGGATTCGAACCCTCTACCCTTGGACTGTGCTATGAGAGTTTAGCGAAGGAACCACAGTACCACATGATCTCCACGTAAAGAGGTACACGATCATTACCGGGCATATAGTATTACGCAGAATATACAAAAATAATCTTATGTTACACAATTTAACAGAAATCAACCAATTTTTTCTGACTAAGTAGGCCTCCAGCTTTGCATGAGAACACATATTGTGTGTAATCTGTTGATATATCACAATTTACAAAGCAGTGAAACTCACTTGATTTCAATAGCATTTGTTTTACCAAAGATAGAATATATTAACAAAATATCTGTTGAGAAAAGAAAAAAAGAACAAATCTTAGAAATACTAGTACAATGCAGCTATTTAAATTTATGACAGTGAATATTGTATGGTATCTTGGAAAACAAAACTGACACAAAATTGAATTGAAACTTATTTCAATATTAAACATTTTTTTATATCAAAGATAAAATAGATAAACATGATATCTGATGAGAAAAAATATGAACAAATCTTAGAAATACTAGTACAATGCAGATATTTACATTTTATGACATATTGTATGGTATCTAGGATAACAAAAATGGCACAAAAATTAAAAATTAAAATTTATTTCAATATAATTATACCTTTTGGTCTATCAAAGATATAAAAGATTAACATAGTATCTGGTAAAGGAAAACAATATGAATGATTCTCACAAATACTAGTACAATGCAGATATATACAAAATAGCATGGATAGCAAAACCGTGAAACCTTTTCAATTCGCCTATCAATATCCATCTAAAAAGCAACCTGCGAAATTAACGAATTTGAATCCTACCGTATTCTTATCATAATGCAGCTATTGACATGCTATTAGCGTACATGAAATCTAGTGATAGATCAAGAAACCGTTCAAACTATTTCGTTGTTTATGTCAGTATAGAGTATTTGCATTTCTATCAAAATGAGATTTCAAAAAGATGGATGTCTGTTAGGAAACTGAAGGAAACTGTTGGGGTAAAAGAAAAAGATTTGGGAGGATCAATGGTTGTAAACACACGTCATTCAAAAGCAAATATTCTAATCTTTTCATTGACACCATAACTATGATGGTAAGGTCGATCAATATCGACTGAAAAAGGACACGTGATGGCTCAGTGGTATAGCAGTGGTATAGCAGTGGTCTCGTAACCGGGAGGTCCCGGGTTTGAAACCAAGTCGATGCGCTACTGCCCTTTGGTATGCTTTCTTAGCAGTCAGGTAAAACAAAACCATCAACCCCAAAATCTGACAAACATGTCTCATTACAATATACAGTCAAACCTGTCTATAGCGACCGCCCAAGGTAAACACAAAAAGTGGTCTTTGTAGACAGGTGGTCTTTGAAGACAGGTAGTCACTAAAAGCAGGTTTGACTGAATGTACAATAAAAAAACATGCACGAATTTGAAATTTACATTAAATTTTGTTGTATTCATACGACTGCGATGACTATGTGTAATGTATACAGACTAGATGCTATGCAGCATATTTCATTGGTATATTTGATAGCATTTGATCCATCCAAAATACATATTCGAAGTTTAAATGTATCATATAACAGAAGGAAAGTCAACAACATTGAACTTTAATAAATTATACAGAACAATGGAGTATATGATATGTTAAAAAACATGTAATTTATGTCATTATTATAGCATTTTCTTTGTCAAAATACATATCAAGGATTTGTATGTAAAATATGTATTTCATTTTTAATAGCAAGACGAATATTCAATTTTATGTTCAATCTTCGATATATTTCTGCTTCCTCGATATATTTAGTATAATGTAGCTAATTTCAATATAAATTTAATAGAAAAAAAAACAAGCTAAAACAAACAAACAATTTCTCCCATTGTTATAGCAATTGTTTTATCAAAATAGGTTCTATTTACAAGTATGTAGCTATTTACAAACTACGACAGGTAAAATAAAAAACCCAAAACCAACAACCCCCCAAAAAAAAAAAAAAAAAATATGACAAAGACGTGCACAATTTCATTGTTGTACTAACATTGGTTTTGTCAAAATAGGTCTTGGATAAAGTATAAATTTTCTTAGAAACACGAAACATCAATAAAGTTCACTCTTACACATACTAAGTATAATGTAGCTATATTCATTATAGCTTACACACACAAAAAACAAGCTTATATAACCAAACGAATAAAACAACAACGTGCAATTTATGTCATCGTTTAAGCATAGGTTTTGTCAAAACAGGTCCTATATAATCAATGACTACATGTTTCTTAGCAACACAAATATCCATAAAAATCAGTCTTAAAATACTACGTATGATGTTGATTTGGCTATTTACAATTTATTACAGATTAAGAAAACAAAAGCTAATACAAACAAACAAACAATCAATAACGTGCAATTTATGTCATATCACTGGTCTTGTCATAACAGGCCGTACATAATTATCAATGAATTGCATGTCAAAATACATATCATAAACTTGTCATTTGTGATCTGATCAGAGGGCCGACTCGAGCGATAAATGTTACTGTATTTGGTTCCTTTCATCCCCTCAGAATGTGTAGGCATACTAAATCACGAATTCGTTAGTGACTTGTTCAGATATAAAGCGATAGACCGCCGCGGCGGCTGACTATTTTTTTAAATCGGTAAATGAATGGCAACTGCGCGCAACTAAGTTCCTATGCGTACTAACTGAGCTTTAAGATACATAAATTCGAAGCGCATTACATTTACGTCTTTAAAAACAAATGTTAAGAATATAAAACAGTACAAAACACACACACACAAAAGTAAAAAGAAAAAAGAAAGAAAAAAAAAAACGGTTTACCGCGTCAATTGTAAACGGGCCTTTATAGGCTCAATAGCTTTTTGAATACGAAAATGTTGTCTCCATCGCAAGCAATCATATTTCCTGATGACGTCATCACCACGTGAGATGATACGAGGTGAGCCTGCTTGTTGATCTGGGGGCCCAGTACAATTGATAGAGGGAATGATGCTACTCTTTTCTTCTTCATATCACCCCCACTCATCACCTGATCAATCACACACTTCTTGCACTCATCATCTGATGTCACGACGTAGAGGTCGTCTGTCATAGGATTGATGCAGGCATTCAGGATTACACCATTGTGAGGGATTTCCCTTTGAGCACCCTGCCTGTCGATGATGAACACTCTGTGATCTTGTGGGTAGGGTCGAGCGATGATGTGACCTGATGATAGTACACCATGCATCCATATATTCTGTTTACATGTGATGGTATTCATGATCTTACCATCAGCTGGGTTGATGACGTATATCTTAGATTGACCTCCCTCAGCAGCGATGATCATCCCATCCTGGTCAACAGCTACATCCACCCATGTGAAATTACGCGTTGTGTTTCTTGGTATTGTGACGTCATTGATGTGCTTCCATTGTCTGTCATATACACTGATGCATCCAGTCAAACTGTGCCCTTTACCCCCTTTACTGTATTTACCGCATACTATCTTGTCATCATTCAGCAATGCACAGGAGAGAACATATGATGTGAAACTACCGGTTATCACTCTATGAGCGTGTTTAGTGTTCTTATCTAACATGTATGTATGTGTTCTATCTAATATTAGTCCATCTGTGATGATCACATTGCATTCATCTATGCATCCTACAATCCTCGGGAATGCGATTTTTTTACTGACCTTGATTGCATCAATGAGCTTCCACTCCCCATCATACCCATCAATCCTCCCATCATACTTCTCTCTCCCAGCACCTTGCACAAACCTCACACCCGATATGGTACCGGCGATTTGTTTCACACCATCCTCATTCAGAGGCTTCTCTAATTCATCACTCACTGATGTCTTCAAATGATGCCCATCTTTGACGACATTTTTATCATCTTCGAGTACTGTGTCAAGTTTCTGTACTGCATTCTCCGTGGTTTTCGTGTCATCTTGCCATGATTTCTCCAACTCACCAATCTTTTTCTCTTTCTCTTCAGCGATGTTTTGGATGTCTGTTTGAAGACAATGGTGTTTTATGTCGATGGGTTCTCGTCTTTTCTCTGCATTTGTACGGTTAAGTTCAAGTAGCTTCTCTCTCTCTTCATCGTTCTTTCGAATCATCTCTTGAAGTTTTTTGATTCTTCTCATCCATCTCCTGATTGATTCTTGCCGCATCCTTCTTCTCTCTGCCTTTGTCTGTTTTGATCGCCTCATTGATTACCGAATCAACTTCATCCGTCAAAGCTTGTAGATGGGTGTCGGTGTCTTTCCTACACTGGCGAATCTGATCTCCATTAACTCGACAAAGCTTTAATTTGTCCTTTGCCTTTTCTTTCAGAATGTTTAGTTTTGCTCTTTTGTCCATGATCGCGTCCTCTATATCCTGTCGCACGCAAGGCTTCTCATGGTGATCTATCATTGCGCATGAATAACACAGTGCTACACCATGTGTTGTGCAATACAATTCAATATATTTATCATGCTTCACACAATACAGAATGGGCCCACCCTTTCTTGCTTTTCCGATGCATCCCTCTGTGGAGGCGCAGTTATCGCAGAGCTTCTTCTTCTCCTTCACGTAGTACGTCACATCTGTGATTGCCTCACAGTTCTCTCCTTCACATATGTATTCTGCAGAGCTGAAGTTAGCCGCCATGCCGATCAGAGTATATACCTGTAGAACACAGCCCAAGTAAAATAATAATAGTTACAATAATAATAATGATAATATTAATAATTGACATTGACCTAAGCACTGTCCAAAAAGATTGCCATCTTAGGGACAGCACTCATTCTACGCGAAGCATTGTTAATACAGTCATGTGTCATTGGGTGATTGGGACGAGTCATGGGGATGGTAGAAAAGGGTTAGACATGTCTTATTAGGACAGGTCCTTAAATTACCCCTGAAGAACAGTGCGACGAGATCAAGTAGGGGGTTCTGGTAGGGCTAGTGTAGTCTTTCAGTACCCCATGGTTGGCCCTTCTGCCCACATTTTATATGTGTATAACATGTATATTAAGTTGACATCACCTCTGTAGTGCCTTAGGTACATGTATTGGACCCGGCTCTATATAGTTGTAAATAAGGCATAGATTTGATGATGATTATAATACTACTAATGATAGCAAGAATTATAATAATAATAATAATAATAATAATAATAATAACAAAAATAATAATAATAAAAATATTAATAACAGTAATAGTAATAATCATATTGATAATGATTATTAAAAAATAAAAGAATAAAAATAATGGTAATAATAATAATAATAAAACTACTTTTACTAAATATTACAATAATAATAATAACAGTTATTAACAATAATGATAATAATAAAAAATAATTATAATAATGATAATAGTTGGTTCTTCTGTAGAGCTCATGTCTGTCAGACTTGACAATCCTGGCACTCCACAATATGTGGAGCCATAATATAAAGGGAGAGAGGCAAGATGGGAAGAGCGTGGGGAAAGGAAGACCGTAAACGGGGCTCATAAATCGGGACAGACAGAAGACAAAGTTTGCGGGAGTGAAAGATAGAGAAATAGAGAGAGAGAGAGAGAGAGAGAGGGAGGATATCGATATAAATGACAATTGTTCCTTCAATAAAGATGTCCTCTTCCATCACACAGAGAGAGAGAGAGAGAGAGCAAGCCTTCCACATTAGCAAAATGAATTTTGTTTCCTTAATTTCTCTCCCTCGTGATGATACATACATGCCTTAGCTCATTGTTGATTCCATTTTTTGTCTAGGTCTATAATCACACTCGCTTCATTCTCGTTTCAACTGTATGCTCGTTTCATAACCGTTTCATCAATTGTCCACACCCCCATCAAAACGACCCAGCTCACTTCCTACACATCTAAGTTGCTGTTCTCACCTTCGTATTTTGAAGTCCGAAAGAAATTTCTCCTCCTCGATTGGCTGTCCTTTGATGTTTAAACTTCGCCTGAAGAAGAACTAGTATTCGATAATGTATTGCCAATTGGTGATTTGCGCGAGCCTTGTGCAAATCAAGATGGCGGCTAAATATATCCAAAGTACGTCACCTACAAGCGCGGGGATTCCCCTTACATACATACTTTAACGTATGCTTGCATGTCGTGCAGAAATAGGCAAGTAGAGGGACAAAATATGTATCATGTATCATGATGTGTGTGCAGGGGCGTCTCCAAAGGGGGGGTGTGGGGGTGCGACACCCCCCACCTGTCAGGATATTGTCGGTAAAATTGCGCTGCCGTCGGGAAAAAGAGAAAAGGGGGAGGGAAAAAAAGAGAGGGAAAGGGAAAAAAAGAAAAAGGGAAAGGGAAAAAAAGAAAAACAGAAAAAGGAAAAGAAAGGAAAGAAAGAAAAAAAAAGGAAAGAAAGGAAAGAGAAGAAAAGAAAGAAAGAGAAAAAAGAAAAAGAGGGAGGAGAGGAAAGAAAGGAAAAGAAAGAAAAGAAAGAAAAGGAAAACAAGAAAAGAAACGGGGGATGAAAGAGAGGAGAGAGAGGGGGAGATAAGAGTCTGAGAGAGGAGGGTGGGAGTAAAAGAGAGAGGGGGTTGTTGGTGGAATCGTCTCGTCGAGGGAGCAAGAAAGACACGCATAAATATGTTGTTGTGTCGGGTCAGCTGTGTCGGTATTCTTGCTCGATCCTCGTGTACTATATCAATGCAGAAGTTTGAAGTCGGTGAGATTTATAATGTCGGTCGGCCGACAAGTTTTTTTTCCTTACGAACTGTGACTTTTTATCCGCTGTGACGACTTCGAGAGAGACTACAACTATAATACTTGTATGTTCTCAAAGTTTCACTTTCCTATGATATCAGCTGAATTAAAATTTTCGAGGAAACTAAATTCAAACAAATATTAAGAGTCGAGAACGGTACAACGAATCGTGTTTTTTCTCTAATATTTTAATGAAACCCCAAAGCTTCCGCGCTTCGGAAACGGAAGAGGGAAACTTCATTCAGACAAGGGTTAAGAGTCGCAAACGGTACGACGAATCGTCTTCTTTCTATAATGATTTAATAAAACGTCAAAGCTTCCGCGCTTCGCGCGGAGGGGGAACTGAATTCAGACAAGGATTAAGAGTCGAGAACGGTAAAACGAATCGTCTTCTTTCTCTAATAATTCAATAAAACATCAAAGCTTCCGCGCTTCGCGCGGGAGGGGGGAAACTAAATTCAGACAAGGAATAAGAGTCGAGAACGGTAAAACGAATCGTCTTCTTTCTCTAATAATTTAAGGAAACGTCAAAGCTTCCGCGCTTTGCGCGGGAGGGGGACAAACTAAATTCAGACAGTTGGGGTTAAGAGTCGCAAACGGTACAACGAATCGTCTTCTTTCTATAATAATGCAATAAAACATCAAAGCTTCCGCGCTTCGCGCGGGAGGGGGAAACTAAATTCAGACAAGGATTAAGAGTCGAGAACGGTAAAACGAATCGTCTTCTTTCTCTAATAATTTAAGGAAACGTCAAAGCTTTCGCGCTTCGCGCGGGAGGGGGAAAAACTGAATTCAGACAGTTGGGGTTAAGAGTCGCAAACGGTACAACGAATCGTCTTCTTTCTATAATAATTCAATAAAACATCAAAGCTTCCGCGCTTCGCGCGGGAGGGGGAAAACTGAATTCAGACAAGGATTAAGAGTCGAGAACGGTACAACGAATCGTCTTCTTTCTATAATGATTCAATAAAACGTCAAAGCTTCCCCGCTTCGCGCGGGAGGGGGAAAACTAAATTCAGACAAGGATTAAGAGTCGAGAACGGTAAAACGAATCGTCTTCTTTCTCTAATAATTTAATGAAACGTCAAAGCTTCCGCGCTTCGCGCGGGAGGGGAGGGGGAAAACTGAATTCCGACAAGGATTAAGAGTCGAGAATGGTAAAACGAATTGTCTTCTTTCTATAATGATTCAATAAAAGGTCAAAGCTTCCGCGCTCCGCGCGGTAGGGGGAAAACTGAATTCCGACAAGGATTAAGAGTCGCGAACGGTACAACGAATCGTCTTCTTTCTATAATGATTCAATAAAACGTCAAAGCTTCCCCGCTTCGCGCGGGAGGGGGGAAACTGAATTCCGACAAGGATTGAGAGTTGAGAGCGGTAAAACGAATCGTCTTCTTTCTCTAATAATTTAAGGAAACGTCAAAGCTTCCGAGCTTCGCGCGGGAGGGGAAAAAACTGAATTCAGATAAGATTAAGAATCGAGATTAATACAACGGATCGTCGGCTTTCTCTCATAATTTAAAGAACCGTCAAAGCTTCCGCGCTTCGCGCGGGGGGAACTGAATTCAGATAATTAGGGTTAAGAGTCGAGAACGGTACAACAAATCGTCTTCTTTCTATAATAATTTTAATGAAACGTCAAAGCTTCCGCGCTTCGCGCGGGAGGGGAAAAAACTGTATTCAGATAAGGATTAATATTCGAGAACAGTACAACGAATAATATTGTCTGCCTTCTCTCATCTTTTAATGGAACTTCAAAGCGTCCGCGCTTCGAGCAGGAGGGGGCTGAATTCAGATAATTAGGGTTAAGAGTCGAGAACGGTGCAACAAATCGTCTTCTTTCTATAATAATTCAATAAAACGTCAAAGCTTCCGCGCTTCAAGCAGGAGGGGGCTGAATTCAGATAATTAGGGTTAAGAGTCGAGAACGGTACAACAAATCGTCTCCTTTCTATAATAATTTAATGAAACGTCAAAGCTTCCGCGGGAGGGGAAAAATTGAATTCAGACAAGGATTAAGAGTCGAGAACGGTACAACGATTCGTCTTCTTTCCTTAATAATTTAATGAAACGTTTAAGCTTCGCTCGGGAGGCCCAGCTTCACCCACCCCCTTAGGGAGCGCGCTTCGCGCGCTCTTTAAGTGATTCGCTTGCTCACTACCGCCCCTTAAAATAAGATCCTAGCTACGCGCCTGCATTTAAATATATAGCTATGATGCTGAATGGCTAAAGACCGAAGTACTTGGAGAGACACTTGAAGTAGAACTCTGATTGGGTCACCGAACCTGTCATAAACTGACAGATCACTATTGATGATGATGATGCTGAATAAGTTGACGAAATAATTTGTATATTAGTCGTCGAGGAAAATGACCATTTGCGCATTCGTACTATAGATAGTTCATAGGAACAACAATTTAGCCTTCGGCCCCGGGTTTATAGGGTCAAATTTGTAAACATTGGGACATTAAATTTTGTCGGTAATTGGTGGCTAGTTTTGTCGGTAATCGGTGGCCTCTACACCCCCCACTGAAAAAGGTCTAGCGACGCCCCTGTGTGTGTGTGTGTGTGTGTGAGGCCGCGATACTCAATAGTATACTATCATTATGAGGGACGTACAAGCAACATAATTTTCATACAATTAATGTCAATGTATTCTGCCAGAATTACCGTACGTAATCTTCCTCTAGTAATTGACCGGCCTCTCTCTCTCTCTCTCTCTCGCTCTCTATTCTCTCCTTTCTCACTCACTCTAGTCGTACGTATTTCATCACTGACATCCTTCTAATTCTGTCTCTCTTTCATTCTCTCTCTCTCTCTCCCTCTCTCTCACACACTTTCGCTCATTATCCCCCTCTCTCTCATTCTCCCTCTGTCTCTCTTTCATTCTCTCTCTCACACACACTCTCTCTCATTATCCCCCCCTCTCTCTCTCTCATTCTCCCTCTGTCTCTCTCTCATTCTCCTTCTGTCTCTCTTTCACTCCGTCTCTTTCTCTCACACTCTCTCTCTCATTATCCCTCTATCTCTCTCTCTCTTCCTCTTCCTAATTATCCCCTCTCTATCTCTCTCTCTCTCTCCCCTCCCCCTTCTTTCTTTCTCTCTCTTAATCTTCTCTTTTCTCTCGTTCTTTCTTATCTCACCTTCTCTTTTTTCTCTCATTCTCTTATCTATCTCCACTCTCTTCTTTCACTATCCTCTTGTCCCTCCTTCTCTCTATCTTCTTTCTTTCTCCTTCTGTATTTCATCTTCCTCCCTTCTCTCCTTTTCTCTCATTACAACTTTATGTTTACATTTATTTCTCTATCATTCTCTTTCTCTTTGATTCTTGGTCATTTCATTCTATATTTCTCTCTCTCTCTCTCTCTCTCCCCCCCTCTCTCTCCTCCTCTCTCTGTCTCTCCTCTTTATATTAACTAATTCTGTTATTTTTTTTTTCTTCTTTATCGCATATTTTGTGATTTCGGTATGAATATTATTATTAAGAAATACACAAATGATATCACACTGAAATGTGAATCATAATTAGCGTACTATCTACCAGTTTAATTTGATTACAGAAAACAGACTTATATCTTGCATGGTTAATACAAAAAATGATATCAAAACATCGTATCACAATAATCAAACTACAGTGGAAGAGTTTACAAATTATTAACTTCATAACATAACAAAAACCTAAACTTGTTCAGAAAGAAATTACAAACTATTTAAGTGATGCGCGAGAATTTTTTTTTTCTTCCACCGACTCCTTTCAGTAATAGTGTGAGAAAAGGTAAGCAATTTACATGCATTGGGCGATTCAGTGCAATGTGTCCCATTCCACACATAGGAAATTTATCTATATTTTTCACTAATTAATAAAAAAAAACCTCTTGATATGTCTATGACTAACGGGAGTGATAGCAGAAAGCACCATTATTCAACAGTTATATAAATAGCTTCTTGATTTTGGGATGATTTATGTGAAGAAAAAAATTCTCGCATTCAGGGCACATTACACGGAATCACCCAAAAGAGTACCGAAGTGCTAACGTTATATTCGCTCGTTGTCCCGGGTACTGGTTCCAAAGAAGAGAGCCTGCCCATGAGGTTCACCTCGAAATTATTCAAGCAATGAGCTGGAACAGGGCAAATTCTGTGTTTGCCACTGATGATGATCACCACGCCATTGTTCAGCACAAAATTGTTTGGGTCCATCAACCTTGACAACTTAGCCAGTATGACGTCACAATTCGGTACTCTTAATTCATTTAAACGTAAATATGTTTGTGTAAATATTGAATCGTCAAACCTGAAACCAACTCTTCCCCAAGTCTGCGATCTGATTACAAAGCCGTTATAGAAAGTCATCAATTCGGGGACAGAGAAAGATGATTAAACAACTAATTATTATAATAATTGGGTCTTATTTATCAAGGGTAGTCACACGCTCTTCCTGGGGGCCTTACAATTATTATTATCTCAGCATGGTCAGGTATCCATTTACTACACCTGGGTAGAGAGTGCCAAATGTGGAATAATTTCTTCCGAGGAAGGACGTTAGTGCCTAGCTGGGATTCGAACCCCCTACCAGTGGCCTGAGCTATGAGAGTCTAGCGAAGGAACCACACCACATGATCTCCGCGTAAAGAGGTACACGATCATTACCGGGAATGTACGCAGAATATACAAAAATAATATTATGTTACACAATTTAACATAAATCAACCAATTTGATTTTTACTAATTGCAGCTTCGCATGAGAACACATATTGTGTAAAATCTTTTGATATATCACAATTTACGAAGCAGTGAAACTCACTTGATTTTTATAGCATTTGTTTTTACTAAAAGATAGAATAGATTAACAAAATATCTGATGAGAAAGACGAAAATATTAATAAATCTTAGAAATACTAGTACAATGCAGCTATTTACATTTTATGACAGTGCATATTTTATGGTATCTTGGATAACAAAAATGACACAAAATTGAATTGAAACTTATTTCAATATTAAACATTTTGGTCTATCAAAGATATAACAGATTAACATAATATCTGATAAAGGAAACAAATATGAATGATTCTCACAAATACTAGTACAATGCAGATTATATACAAAATAGCATGGATAGCAAAACCGTGAAACCTTTTCAATTCGTCTATCAATATCCATCTAAAAAGCAACCTGCAAAATTAACAAATTTGAATCTTACCGTATTCTTATCATAATGCAGCTATTGACATGCTATTAGCGTACATGACATCTAGTGATAGATCAAGAAACCGTTCAAACTATTTCGTTGTTTATGTCAGTATAGAGTATTTGCATATCATTCAAAATGAGATGTCGGATATTAAGATGTCTGTTAGGAAACTGAAGGAAAAAATAAAAATTGTAGAGGTGCTGTGGTCCAGTGAATAAGTCTCCGGACTGTGAACCACAAGGTACGGGATTCGAATCCCTGTCACAACACTAACGTTGTAGTGTATTTTATGACTTCAAATTGATGCTGATAGATGCTGCCAATGCTGGAGTGATATAGCAGCCATACTATTACATGTAGTGCCAGTGGTATGTTTAAAGTACATTGAACTCTTAATCTGATTACCTGTTTTCTTGACTTGGAGTTGGACAAACCAGTTCTGGATTGACAATGACCTACTTTATAAAAGGATTATCTTTTGTTGTGCTCTCCATCCTTTTGTGCTCATCTCTTTGTGATTGGCACCATTCTTCATGTCCAGTATCTACGCAGCGTACCAATGATTCTGTGTCAAACTACACATACAGGTATGAGCAAAAAGTGAAAGTGCTGAAGTATTTTGGATTCCGTATCCTGTATTATGGAAACACTACGTCAACATTTCAATTGGCTCTTATCGTATGTGGAGATGTGAACCCCAACCCAGGCCCGTCCCCTGGCATACGTGAACAACATGAACAACAACAACAACATGAACATCATCAAACAAAGACGAGCTTACATCTGAGACAATATAATGCCTCTACAACCAGTAAACAGAGAATCAACCAAGATTTATGGAATACAATACAGAACTTGGGAATTGCTAGACACCGGAAAACCCATCGTGGGACAAAAGGACAAGGAAGAAGAAGAGGAAGAAGAAATATACAGTGTTCTATCTTCCAAACAGAGTACTATTCTAATCAAAAAACGCTTAATGACCAGAAACGGATACCAGTTATCATCCGTGCACGTAAAGAATGTGTCAAACCAAGTCTCGAAAGACTTAAATGCTCAAAAGACACCAAAGAACTAAGACTTAATAATGTTTCCTACGATATACCTGTTGTGTTATTAACAAACCTACGATCTATTAACAATAAGGTAGACGAATTAGATATTGTATCAAGAAACCTTAATGCTGATGTTTTAGCATTAACAGAAACCTGGCTTAGCTCAGATATACCGCCAGAGTCGCTATCTCTCCAAGACTATGTCATGTTTTCCAAACCTAGATTAGGAAAGAAGGGTGGAGGAGTTGCATTATATGTAAAGCAATCATTCAAGCCCCAACCCCTACGTGTTAACCCACCTGATAATGTTGAAGCTATGTGGATAATGATGAGACCAACACGCCTACCCAGGGAAATGTCATGTATTATCATGTGTGTAACATATTTCCCTCCCAAGAACCCCAATGAGGAAGAATATTTGAATCATTTCATAACTGTCATTGATGACTTATTAATGCAACATCCTGATGCAGGAGTAGCTATTGTTGGTGACACCAATGATCTTAACATTCAACCTTTACTAAGGAATGATCGATTCACACAGGTAGTTAAGCAAGCTACCAGAGGTAATAACATTTTGGATAAAATAATTACAAATTTCGATCAGTTTTACTTACCAGTTTCAGTACTGTCACCTCTTGGTCTGAGTGACCACAACTGTGTGTTATGGAAACCTGTACAACCATGTAAAAGACCTAAGAGAACTGTCAAGAGAAGGATAGTCCGTCCATTAAGAGATAGTGGATTAAGAGCTTTTGGTCAATGGATCACAGGTCACACATGGGAAGAAATCTACCAAACAAAAGATCCATCTGGAAAATGCGGTTTATTACTTAGTGAAACTATGACAAACTTAGACCGACTCTTACCAACAAAAGAAGTACGTACCTACAATGTTGATAAACCGTGGATAACCTCACATGTTAAATCTCTAATCCAAAGTAGGCAAAAGGCCTTCAAGAAAAGTAACAAAACATTATGGCGTAAGCTCAGGAATAAAGTCATTCATTCCCTATCTGAGGCTAAACGTCATTATTATAGCACTCGTGTCAGTAAACTAAAAACTGAAAACCCATCAGCATGGTACAAACAAATAAAAATACTTACTAATAGAAATACCGACCCAGTAACTATTGATATCCCTGGTACTGATCCTAAACAACTTAAAGTAGCAGCGAATGCAATTAACGAACATTTTGTGTCAATTGCATCTGACCTTCCATCTCTTGACAGAGAGACATTACCAGCTTTTTTACCATGTCCATGTTCATGTCCTCAGGTTCAAGTTTATGAGGTGTATTCAAAATTAAGAAAATTACAGACTGGTAAAGCTGGATTAACCAATGACTTACCTCTTCGGATTTTGAAAGAATTTGCATATGAATTGTGTGTACCTTTAACAGATCTGATCAACTCATCCTTTCAACAAGGGATAGTACCGCAACAGTGGAAGCAAGCTCAAATAACCCCTATTCCGAAATCATTACCAGCAACCATTAATAATCTCCGACCAATTGCACTAACAAGTCAATTTGCAAAAATTGCAGAATCTTTCATAGCCAAATGGCTCCTTGAGGATATCGTAGACGAAATTGACGCCCGGCAATTTGGAAACCGCCCTGGTTTATCGACCACTCATTATCTGGTTATTTTACTCCACAATCTTTATGAAAATGGTGAAAAGAGCAAGAGTTTATCCTCTGTTGTGTGTACTGACTTCACCAAAGCTTTCGACAGGCTGGACCATAACATTCTTATTAGAAAATTGATCAAACTCAATGTACGACCATGCATCATTGAATGGATTGTTAGTTTTTTGGAACACCGTCAACAGTGTGTCAAATACCAAGGCACTGTATCTCAATACATGCCTAATTATGCCGGTGTACCCCAAGGAACTAAATTGGGCCCCATCCTGTTTCTAGTAATGATCAACGATGCTTGTGAAAACATACCAATCGATTGCTATAAATATGTAGATGATCTTACCTTGTTGGAATGTCGTAAAGAAACCGATCCCTCTGACTTACCTGCTGTCCTCTACAGTTTGGGTCAGTGGTCCTGTCAAAATCACATGAAGTTAAATCCTTCAAAGTGTTTTTCACTTAGTGTGACATTCTCCAAAAATCCTCCTGCCGAACTAACTTTTTATATTGATGACTCACCCCTGCAAAACTTCCAATCTGTTAAAATTCTTGGTGTCATTGTGCAATCCAATCTGAAATGGGATTTACATGTCACAGAAATCCTCAAAAAATGTAATAGAAAGTATATGTTTAGGCTTCTGAAACGATATGGACTGTCTTTAGCTGATCTGAAACTGGTATATACGATCTACATTCGTCCTGTCATGGAATACTGTACCCAAGTTTTTAATGGTGGGCTTACACAGAAACAAATAAGAAGCTTGGAGCAAGTTCAAAAAAGAGTATGTAGAATCATGTTGGGTTCAAAATACACAAATTATACTAATGCTTGCCAATTATGTGACCTTTCAACGCTTGAATCCAGAAGGGAAAAGCTTTGTCTGGATTTTGCTACATCGTTAGCTAAACACCCAACATGTAGTACCTGGTTACCTCTTCGGAAAAACATACCCATCTCCTTACGCCATGCCTCTAGATATCAACAGTTCAAGTGCAAAACCAATCGTTTCCGAAATAGCCCCCTACCTTACTTTGTCGATCTTCTCAATAAAGCCAAGCCCAATTAATCAAAATAGATGAATTAATATATATATTTTTTAATTTGTATCATACTCTTTTCATAAATGTTGAAGTTTCCTGATTTTTACTCTCCATAAGATAATAACAAACCAATGTAACAAAAATACTGTTCCCTTTCCCTTCAATAGCCACTCTATATCTAAAAAGGAAAAGAATGATAGAGTGCCATCATTGTATTGTATTTTTTTTAATATCATTTTTCTAAGCAATAATACAAATACTTGCAATATCAAACGTCAAAAATGTTATGAAAAGAATATTTTCATTTCTATTTTTATATTCGTATATTGTCTTAATGACTCTTTAAAAGTACATATATGCAATTTATATTTTTTGATGTACATGTACTTTTACAACTTCCTCTTTTACTTCTTTTCTTAATGCGTTTCTCCTCTCCGTATTTCTGACTCCATGTTATCTTCTGTTTTCTTATTTTTGCTGCCCGAGCAATATTACCATTAACTATATATATTTCAATATTGACAAATCAATTGTAACTGTATTTTATGTTTGAAATATGTAATGAGTCTTTTAATTGTACACATGACCAATTCAGCCATTGGGCTGCGACACATGTTTTTAATAAACCTTGAATTGAATTGAATTGAATTGAATTGAACGTTCTTTTGCGATACGTTAATCTACATTTTGCCACACTCTACCCATGTGAGGTAAACGCAGCTATTCACATCTTATTAGCATCTAAAGTATGTACAGGGTGTTTATGAAAAAGGAAACTAATGTTTGGTGGTAATTTACTCAATAATCCCCAAAGTATACGTTTTTATTAATTTAGACATCATTGGAAAGCTTGATTTCTCTTCTCTAATATGAAGCAAAGAAATATAGCCAATACATCGCGCACGACCCATAATATAGACAACCTGAAGAGGCCGTGTCTAAAACCCGAATTGTCCAAAATAAGCGAATGACTGTTTCATTAAGTTCATTACGTTAGGGGGTTTTGAAAAGAAAAAAGATTTGGGAGGATCAATTTTTGTAAACACACGTCATTCAAAAGCAAATGTTCTAATCTTTCCAATGACACCATAAATATGATGGCAAGGTCGATCAATATCGACTAAACATTAATTCAAAGTTCTACAGGAGACGCGATGGCTCAGTAGTAGAGCAGTGGTCTCGTAACCGGGAGGTCCCGGGTTCGAAACCAAGTCGATGAGCTAGTGCCCTTTGGTAAGGCGTTAATCCTCATTACCAAGTCACTCGGAGAAGACCTTAAGCCGTCGATCCCCTGGTTGCTTACTTACAAGCATACACACGCTTTCTTAGCAGTCAGGTAAAACTAAACCTTCAAACCAAAATCCTGAGAGACATGTCGCATTATGTACAATAAATGTATAAATAATAATAAGTTAAATTAACATGTAACAACTGTATGTTTCATAGCAAGACGGACAGTCAATATAAAGTTCACTCTTCTATATACTAAGTATAATGTAGCTATTTACAAATTATGACAGATTAAAAAAACAAAAAGCTAAAAAAAAAAAAATAACGTGCAATTTCTGTCATTGTTTTAATATTTCTTTTATCAAAGTAGGTCCTACATAAAAGAATAAAGTTTCTTAGCAACGCGAAACATCAATAAAGTTCACTCTTAAAAATAATAAGTACAATGTAGCTATTTACAAATTATGACAGATTAAAAAAAAAAGTAATACTAAAAAAAAAAAATAATAAAATAAAAAAAAAAAAAATAAATAAATAAATGACAAAGACGTGCAAATAATGTCATCATTTTAGCATTGTTCTTTGTCAAAAGAGGCCCTACATATCAATGACTTACATGTTTTTCTTAGCAACACCAAAAATCCATAAAAATCAGTCTTATTATACTACGTATGATGTGGCTTTTTACAATTTATGATAGATTACAAAAGCAAGAATCAATAACGTGCAATTTATGTTATTGTTATAGCATTCTTTTTTTTTATAACAGGCCCTACATATCAATGAATTGCATGTCAAAATACATATCATAAAGTTGTCATGTGATCTGATCTGGGGACCGACTCGAGCGATAAATGTTACTGTATTTGGTTCCTTTCACCACTTTTAATATTATTTGACGATACAAATTTGGCTAGATTTATCATTTTTCGCTCATTTTTTTAACTTGCTTATAATATTTATGTTTGCACCATATTGTCTGTCATTTATGTTATTTTGATGATGAAGAAATAACTACAATAAATGAAAATAAAACATCTCATTAATCCTGTATACGTCTTTGCTGAACATAGAAAATTAAGCCCACCGCACATCATAGGGTCCTCCTGCGACCCGATTTTCAAAGAAATGGCAATTATATTAGATATGGAAATCTAAGCTAACATCATCTCCCTGTTGTAGGTTCTATATAATGATAAGAACGCTAATGACATTCTACTGTTTTTAAGCCTTCGATTCAGAATAAAAGCCGAATCAACTTTAAATCGTAGACAATCACACAGGCAATCACCACTGGTTTGATGTTACTACGATTAGGAGCCGTTTTAGCTTTACCCTCTCCCTTGAAGTCCCTTGAAATCTAGATTTTATTTATCATATTCAATGTTTACATGAAATCTTTAAAAGTCGGATCGTTGTCAGATCGTGTAGTGTGCGATGGGCTTAACTTATCTGGATACATTTTTAGATTTAGGCTAACATATTGTTCTTCTTATACAGGTATGTTATACACATAATGTGTAATCCTACTTAATCAGCGTAAATCAACACGAATTTGTTCATGACTAGTCCCCCCCCTCCCCTCCCCTCCCTCCTCCCCCACTCTGGGATCGTGTTCCCAAAATCTCCGGTAAAGGGTACTTTTCACGCAACAAAGTCCGGCTCGTAATACACAAAAATCCGTCCCGTATTGTTTTTGCAAACCGGAGATAGGGGTGCTTTCAAAGAGAGGGAACATGCTTACGCGTACACTAAATAACACTGAGTGGGGGGATGACTAGTTCAGATATAAATCGATAAACCGCGGCAGAGTTTTTTTAAAATGTGTGAATAACCCGTATATTAAAACGATCGGCAACTGCGCGCAACTAAGTTCCTATGCGTACTTACTGAGCTCTGTGTAACATAAATGTGAAGCGCATTACATTTGCGTCTTTAAAAAAACAAAACAAATACAAATAAACAGATAAACACACGCACGAAAAAAAAAAGTTTTCCGCGTCATTTGTGAACAAGGCTTTATAGGATCAATAGCTTTTTGAATACGAGAATGTTGTCTCCATCGCAAGCAATCATATTCCCTGATGACGTCATCATCACGCGAGAAAATAGAAGGTGATCCAATCTTTCATCCAGTGAGTCCAGTTTAGTTGATAGAGGGAATGATACTACTCTTCTCTTCTTCATATCACCCCCACACATCACCTGATCAATCACACACGTCTTGCACTCATCATCTGATGTCACGACGTAGAGGTCGTCTGTAATAGGATCGATACAGGCATTCAGGATTACATCACTGTGGGGGATTTTCCTTTGAGCACCCTGTCTGTCTATGATGAACACTCTGTGATCTTGTGGTAAGGGTTGTGCGATGATATGACCTGATGATAGTACACCACATATCCTTATATTCTCTTTACATTTGATGGTATACATGATCTTACCATCAGCTGGGTTGATGACGTATATCTTAGACTGACGCCCCTCAGCAGCGATGATCATCCCATCCTGGTCAACAGCTACATCCAACCATGTGTCATCACGCGTTGGGTTTCTTGGTATTGTGACGTCATTGATGTGCTTCCATTGTCTGTCATACACACTGATGCATCCAGTCAAACTGTCCCCTGTACATCCTTTACACCCTTTACCGCATACTACCTTGTCATCATTCAGCAATACACAGGAGAGAACCCCTGATGTACCACTACCTGTTATCACTCTCTGAGTGTGTTTAGTGTTCATATCTAACATATATGTATGTAGGCTACCTGATAGTATATCTGTGATGATCACATTGTATTCATCTATGCATCCTACAATGATAGGGAATGTGAATTTATCTGTGACATTGATTGTATCAATGAGCTTCCACTCCCCATCATACCCATCAATCCTCCCACCATACTTCTCTCTCCCAGCACCCTTCAAAAACCTCACACCCGATATGGTACCAGTGATTTGTTTTACCTCATTCAGTGCCAGTGGCTTCTTTAGTTTATCACTCATTTTTGTCTTCACACGATGCCCATCTTTGACGACATTTTTATCATATTCGAGTACTGTGTCAAGTGTCTGTCTTGTATTCTCTGTGGTTTTCATGTCATCTTGCCATGTTTTTTCAATTTCCACAATCTTTTTCTCTTTCTCTTCAGCGATGTTTTGAATGTCTTTCTGAAGACCATGCTGTTTATCGTCGATGGGTTCTCGTCTTTTCTCTGCATTCGTACGGTTTAGTTCAAGTCGCTTCTCTCTCTCCTCATCGTTCTTTCGAAGTTTCTTTTGAAGTTCGTTATTCTTCTCGTCAAACTCCTGGTTGATTTCTGCAGCATCCATCTTCTCAATGTCTTTGTCTGATTGAATCGCCTCATTGATTACCGAATCAACTTCATCTTTCAAAGCTTGTAGATGGGTGTCGGTGTCTTTCCTACACTGGCGAATCTGATCTCCATAAGCTCGACAAAGCTTTAATCTGTCCGTTGCCTTGTCCTTTAGAGTGATTAGACTCGCTTTACTTTCCATGATCGCGCCCTCTATATCCTGTTGCACGCAAGGCTGTTGATGATCTATATGTGCGCATGAATAACACAGTGCTTCACCATGTGTTTTACAATACAAATCAATATCTTTATCATGCTTCACACAATATAGATTGGGCCCACCCTTTCTTGCTTTTCCGATGCATCCCTCTGTGGAGCTAGCGCGGTTATCGCAGAGCTTCTTCTTCTCCTTCACGTAGTACGTCACATCTGTGATTGACTGACAGTTCTCTCCTTCACAGATGTCATCTGCAGAGCTGAAGTAAGCCGCCATACTGATCAGAATATTGACCTGAAGAACACAGCCCTAGTAAAATAATAATGATAATAATACTGATACTACTAATTGTAATAATAATGATTATAATAATACTAGTAATAATAATAATAATAATAATAATAACAATAATAACAACTAGAAATGCAATCGTGTCACAACTATTTGCGTGCAATGACGCCCGTGTTTCTGTGTGTCAAACGAAAGAGCTTATCTCGGACTATCCAGAGCAATTTGTAAGAAGTCTGTAGCTTCTGTGACAGTGGAGATGGGTAGGGCGAAAGAAAGGCCTAAAAACGGCCCGAAACGGACACAATGATTCCGAAAAAAACGAAGAATTCAGTGACCTTGATTGGATGCTAGACTATGCCTACGAAGTTTGAAAGGAATTGGGATAGAGGTAGAGACCTAGAAAGAGCTCGCAAGCACTGCGTGCAAAACGAATGGGATTGTGGTAAATGAAGAACACGTGATGACCCGTGCTGTGGCACAAACGGTAGTCCACATACTAACACAATCATGCAGCGTTTAAAATGGCGTATAAAATGGCCCCCTTGATAGATTTTAAAAATCCGGCAACTCGGAATGTCACTGCAAAATATCAAGGAAAAATGGACGGAAAGGGGGTGAAAAGAAGTCTGAAAAAATGACGTCGTAGCCGATACGTGTTATAATTAATCGTGCGGAAACTCGACGTAATCCGTATACTGACCCTTGTTCAAATGCGATTTACTCAAAATTTCCTGGTGAACATATACCATATTTGGTATCATTCGAAAGGGGGACGTCATTGCGGTCAGTTTGTCATTTTCGCGCAATGTACTGCACGCATTAAGCGGGCTGTTACGTAATGCATAGTAAAATCATCATTTTTTGCGATAACTTTGCGGTTACGTCATCAAATATCACTAAACTTAGCAGACAGTTGCCACATTCATGGATACATATGCTTGCCAAGTGTCATAGACGCAGGTATAAAGATCGCCATTTTAGAGAAAGTTGAAGTTACTTCGCAATTTTCTTGAAAACTGCATGTTTGGACGAGCAATTTTTGCGAAGTCGGTCAGCGTTAGGCAGGGCGGATCCAGCCGGCGGCAAGGGAGGGGGCCGGATAGGGGCCGAATTCGTCATATTTAGCAGCTCAAGGGGGCAGGGGGGATAGTGACCACTATTTTCTTTTACTCGACACCCCCTCCTCCCGTTGAGCACAACAAATAACAAATATTAAAATAATTTACTTTTTTGTTGTTGCCAGGGGAGGGGGCCCGTGTTCTTTTAAACTAAAACAAGTAAAAATTAACGGGTTTTTACCTGTTTTTTGGCCAGGGGAGGGGGCGCGGGCTCCCCCTGGATCCGCCACTGGCGTTGGGGTATATATTTGTTTATTTGTCTGGAAAGGTCATATCTTCAAGTATCTAAATCCGAAAAAGGGTACGGGTTAGGCCAGACAGTGGCGGATCCAGGGGGGAGGGGCCCGGGCCCCCCTAGCAAACAAAAAACATGTAAAAACACCCTTTTTGGTAAAAAAAAAAGAAAGAAGATGGGCTCCACCCTGGCGCTCAACGGGGGTGGAGGTTGATACAAAATAGCACTTTCGCCCCCGTTGAGCAAAAAAATAAAAACTAGTGCTCACTTACCCCCCCACTGAGCGAATAATCGGCCGGCACGATTTTCAAATTTACGCACGAAGTCGGCCCCTTTTTTGGCCCCCTCTCTTGCCGCCGTCTGGATCCGCCCCTGAGGCCAGACAGGATGGAGCTACGACTACAGAAGGAAAGCCGATTCCCATTATTTAGAGGGCGCCATTTACTTTTTGCATAGCATTTGGAGCGTGAAATTTAGCATGGCTATGTGCATTTATAAGATAAAGATACTGTGAGAAGTTGAGACGAAACAGAATTTGTATAAGAAAGTTATGGCATTTAAAGATTTTTTAGGGGTCAATTTTAGAGATTTTTGACGGAGTCTCATTTTCGGATTTGAATTTTTAGTACGAAGATTGCATTTTGAAGGTCATGTTATGCATCGTAGATGAAAGAACATCTCTTAGACTATCTAGAGAAATTTGTAGGTAGGAAGAAAAAAGACCTTAAAACGGACCAGAAACGGACAAAATAGCGCCTGGACGGTCACGTATGAGTGATTCCAGGAAAAGAACAATTTAGTGACCTTAATGGGATGCTAAAGACTTTGCCCAAGAAGTTTGAAAGAAATCTGGCAAGAGGAAGGGACCTAGATAGGAATAACAAGCACTTAGTGCAAAACGAATGGAATTTCCTGACAAAAAAAAAGAGAATATTATTAATAGGGAAGAATGTGAACGAAAACAATGCAATGACGAAGAACGTCATTGCAATAATAACAATAATAGTGGGCTCTTCTGTAGAGCTCATGTCTGTCAGACCTGACAATCCTGGCACTCCACAATATACATGTGATAAGAGCCTCATATAGAGAGAGAAAGAGGGGGGTGTTACTGAGAAAGATGGGAAGGGCGTGGGGAATGATCTGAAGACCGTAAACGGGGCTTCATAAATCGGGACAGACAGAAGAAACAGTTTGTGGGAAAGGAAGAGACTGAGAGAGACATCGATATAAATGACATTTGCCCCTTTAATAAAGATGAACTTATCCATTAAAGAGAGAGAAAAGAGGAAGAAGAAAGCCTTTCACATTACCAAAATCAATTTTGTTTTTCTCTCTCTTTTAATGATATTTTAGTGATATGTATGTGTGGGAAATTGTGAATGAAAGATTGTAAAAGCGTGTTCACTAATCACACATCAACATAACTCTATTTTTATTTTAGCTACGAGGAAGCAAGGTTGCACTGACAATAAAATACAGTAACAAAAGTATTCCCTTTTCGTTATTTTATTGGGTACTGAATGTTGCAGACAACACACTTGCAAAGTGTAGTCATGCAAGCAAATAAAGGATTCAGAATATGAATCGGCTGAATGAGAATATTGCACGGAGATACATTGAATGGTCATGGATGAGAATGAACATGAATAAATGCAATGAATAAATAGAGCTCACGACAGAATGGAAATGATGTCGAAAGTCCAGGTGAAGAACGAAGGAAGGGGCTCACGCGATGAAGGTGCGGAGGCTTGATGGCGGAGATGTAGCTTCGTTGTCGTGGCTGAAGAGCCGTGAAGAAATCTCAACGCTGACGCTCGTGATGATGATGATGAAGAAGCTCTCAGGCGAGAAGAGAAGAGAAGAAAAGTGGCACTCGAAGACGAAGCAGTGAGTCGCTCGATGTCGGGAGGCCAGAGAAGAAATGCAGACATCAAAGCCGGTGGTAATGCTGAGCAGTGAGTCGCTCGATGAATGAGCCGGACTTTGATGGAGAAATTCATCAGAGTTGCAGTGAGTCGAACTCAGTGATGAACTGTCAGACGAACTACGGTGAGGTCGAGCTCGTGTGAGAAAGAGCTACCGGAACGAAGAAACTGGCAGCTCCCAGCGGAGAATCAAGCGCCCTGTCGGTCCCGATTATACTGTTCCACTGGGAGACTGCCAGCCCGTTGAAGACGGCAGAGAAAGAGTTGACGTGCCGTAAAAGAGGTGATGGGCACGGAAGAGAATCAGCCCGGAGAGAAAATCATGCAGAGACGTGTGACTCAACTGAAGATAGGAATATATGTGGCCGATAAAACAAAATGAATATTCTTACCGTTACTTTAATCTTCTGAGCTGATATTGCGAGTGGAGGACGAAGCGGGAAAGGAAGGACGAAACAGGAATGGAAGCAGGCAGAGGAGGAATAGTGCGAGTAGCGAGGTGATGAAATATACACGTGGAGCGCGACTAGCTAGCTAGCGAACGCGAAGGAAGAAGGCACACAAGCCTTACAGTTCAATATTGCACTTTCCCGAAATAAACTAGAATACATAAATCTGAATTGCGATAGAGTCCTCAAAAGAACGATGTTGATGAAAATTCTCTATTAAAAGTGAAACCGACGAAATAACGCTTGTTGTAAAGTCAAGACTCTTCCTATAAAAGCACGTCCGAATGTCCGAAACTGAAACTGGAGGAGTTGTTGACTCGACCGAGGTGTAAGCGGGAGTGAAGAAAACCTCGTGGTGTTGAAAATACGCGGAGTGAACGGTGCGCGGAACCACGATGCGCGATTGGAGGAATGAACGCGCGTGGTCCGAATAAATGAATATAAATAAGTAGCGTGATGGAAAATTACTGTTAACATGAATGTACAATAAAAGTAGAGCGAATGTATGAGTCGCTACAATATATAACATGCCCCAGCTCTTTGTCTTTTCCATTTTTTTTCTCTCGATCCAGACCTTACTCACTCTCGCTACATTCTCATTTCATCCTCGTTTCATACTCGTTTTATGCTCGTTTCATAACCGTTTGATCAATTTATCTTTCATTTCCGTGTTTACGACATAATATATTGTCCTCACCCCCATCAAAACGACCCAGTTCACTTCCTACACATCTAAGTTGCTGTTCTTACCTTCGTTTTTTGAAGTCCGAAAGAAAGTTCACCTCCTCGATTGGCTGTTCTTTGATGTTTAAACTTCGCTTGAAGAAGAACTATTCGATAATGTACTGGTGATTTGTGAAAATTAAGATGGCGTCTAAATGAATACCATCCAAACTAAGCCGAACCTGACACCACGTATGCTTTTACAAAACCAACAATACTTTTCATGCATGCTTGCATGTCGTGCAGAAATGGCCAAGCATCAATATGTACCGTCACATGATGAAGGTGTACTGAAAAAAGATAAGCTCCGCTGCACTATGTAAATAGACCGACACGAAATATGTGAACAATATTTCAGCGTTACACATAAGGAATGTATTGGCTTCATTCACAAGGCCATTAAAAGCGGAGGAGCGTGTGTGTGTGTGTGTGTGTGTGTGAGGGGGCGGGGGTGCCCCTATATTTTTACGGGGGGATTTTATGGAATTTTGGACCCCCTCCCACGCCCCTGCCCCAGCCAGATAATACTGTATCAGTATGCACTGTTTCATAATAACTATGCAAGACGACATCGATGTGTGTGTGTTTGTATTGATGCCGCAACACTCAATAGTATATATTTATATTTTTGATTAATGAAATCCTGTTCAGTGATTGGTCAACAGAGCACCATGTGAACAAACATAACATTGCTATTATGTTACCGATAAGAAAAATGTGCTATACCGTGACGTCATCCATGGTATAGAGCACTATACCATGGATGACGTCCTAGATATGCGAATCCTCGGTGACTGAAATTATTATTATTATTATTATTATTATTATTTTTTTTTTTTAAATGAAGGTTGGTTTGAAAAAAATGAAACAAATATATCATGCACTATTTCAAGCCACTAGTGTTATTGTGCTATTCCTGCCACCTCGATCCATAATTTCAACTAGAGCCTCTCAGTGCATGGTATAATTGTTTACTATTATTATGAGCGAAACTTAACATAATTTTCACATAAATGTCAATGTATTCTGCTGTTTGTGCTTTGCGAAGAGTTGTTTTGTAATACTTGGTGCTTTTAAACGTAATTGAAACCGATCATTTTCTCTCTCTTAAAACCACCTTATACGTCATTATACCCTCTCTTATTTATCATTATAGTCTGTTGAGAGCCAGAAGGGTGTTAACTCTGTGTTAAAGTATATGAGTTAACGCCCTTCTGGCTCCAAACAGAATTACCGTATGTACTCTTTCTCTAGTAATAGACCCTCTCTCTCTCTCTCTCTCTCTAACTCTCCCTCTCACTCTTTGTACACATCTTTCTTTATTCACACGGCCTCCTCTCTCTCTCTCTCTCTCTGTCTCTCTCTCTTTGCACATATTTCTTGAGTTATTGACCCCCCTCTCTCTCTCTCTCTCTGTCTCTCTTTCTCTCTCTGTCTCTCTTTCTCTCTCTCTCTCTCTCTCTGTCTCTGTGCACAATTTTCATCATCGTACCCTATCCTGTCCGTTAAACCTCCTTTTGGGGGTGATGGACAGTGATCCGACCCGAAGAAGAAGAAGAAGAAGACTGGAAGGAGGGAGGAGGAGGAGGAAGACGGGAGTAGGAGAAGGAGGAGGGAAGGAGTAATAGTAAGAGTAGGAGAAGGAGGAGGAGGATGAGGAGGAGGAGGAGGGGGAGGAGGAGGAGGAGAAGGAGGAGGAGAAGGAGGAGGAGGAGGAGGAGGAGGAATGAGAAGGAGGAGGAAGAGGAGGAGAAGGGATGAGAAGGAGGAGGAAGGGTAAAAATTAGAGAACTAGAGGAGTTTATTTTGGCCCAAAATAGTTTCTTTGATCAAACGTTGAACCGAGAACCCATAAGTAAATTGGAATGTCGCCATCTTGCGGTAGAAACATTATAACTAACAAGTGGTTCCTATTTTTCAATGCATTATACGTATCCCCTTCTAGTACTAATTCCAGCCGAGTTGATCTGAGTCAAGCTCTCTGGGGATTCCCCATCCGTCACGGACGTGGCACTTGGTAGACCCTGAGTTTGGAGGAGGAGAAGAAGAAGAATAAAAAGAATAACAAGAAGAATAAAAAGAAGAAGAAGAATAAAGAGAAGAAGAAGAAGAAAGCAATTAGAAGAAAAGAAGAAGAAGAAGAAAAAAAAGAAGAAGAAGAAGAAGAAGAAGCTAGAAGAAGAAGAATTAAAAGAAGAAGAAGTATTAAACTCTGCATTGCCTAGTTCAAATAGATTTTAATCCTATCTTTATTGTGTACATGTGGTTGGTCAGCCGGGACGGAGTATCCTCTTCAGAATACTGGTTTTGGGAATTGGGAGACCAGTTTGGCCAGTAAGTCTGATGGAATATCCCCTCCATATAACCACATAACAGCTGGCCCCGCCAGCATATAGTGTTAATCGCGATTGCGTTTGTGTTTAAATTCTAAATATTTCAACTTCATGCTATTTCTATTGGTTTAAAAAGTGGTATCCCCCAGCATTATTTTGAACTGTCCCCATTCTATTATTTTCCAGTAAAGATATTAAAACTGCTTGCCTCCCAGACAACGAGAAGTAGCCTTTGCTTTAAAACAGACTACGCCATTTTATTTTAATATCCAATTTCATTTATTTTGATACCATAACATTATTTTTCTTACGTCTGTCCATTACAAGCACCCCTCTCTATCTCTCTCTCTCTTTCTTTCTCTTTTCTCGCTCACTCTGGTTGTACATATTTCATCACTAACAACCTTCTAATTCTCTCTCTTCCCCCCCTCTCTCTCTCTCTCTCTCTCTCCCCTATCTCTCTCTCTTTCTCTCACTCTCTCTCCCTCCCCTATCTCTCTCTCTTTCTCTCTCTCATTTCTCCCACACTCTAGTTGTACATGTTTCATTACTGACACCCTTCTAATTCTCTTTCTCTTCCCCCTCTCTCTCTTCAATTTAAGCGACTTTTTCAGGGGTGTCGCCGTCGCGACAAATCGTCTTCTTGTCCTAAAAAAGTTGACTTGACATTATTTGTTGCTATGTCGTGCAAGCCTTGGGCAAGCTTTCATGTCGTCAAGATAAAGTCCTTATAAAGTATACATATAATTTGAGTTTGTTAATAAACCGGTCTGATGAAATTTTCGTAATGTATTCAAATTTAGAAATCATTTCATTCTCCTGTCACGAATAATAATTTGCACAATATTGTACTTCAATAGTCAGAATCCGAAAAGCATATACACTGCATTACGTGTTGTTACGTAGGACAAACCATCATATTTGACCTACCTAGCAACTGTTAGTGTATGCAATTCTTTTTTCTTTTTCTTTTTTTTTCTCCATCATTTATTAATTGAATAATACTGACATAAAAAACACATAATTATATTGATTACAAAGAAGGAAACATGAATTATACTTATACCACAAAATTAATTATACTGTATGCAATTCACTTTCTAACTATTGTAAAGCAATTATTTGTAACAGGTGTGTAACAGTTAATGAAATAATTTATAACGAGGCACTTTAAAAAGATTTGTGCATTAAATTTGATTACATTACGAAAATGGTCTATTCATCTACTTAAAAACTGGATCTTACTCTTTATCTATCAAGATATCTTCTCCCACTTCGGAGGTTGATTGCAACATTTTTCCATACATCTTTGTTATCTGCTACCATAGTTCACCCTTGCAGTGTGCAATTCGTTTTTTTTTACTTCTGCATCACTCCTCCCATCTGAGGTAATTATCAAACCTCAAAGGGAGCTGAATTTGTCTACTTGTTTTTTTACCTCTTTTCCATGCATGTGAATATTACATCTTGGTGCATCTTTCTTCTTGGAAACTACCATGCATTCTGTTTTCTTCAGGTTGAGTAACTGGCCCAGTTTTTCAATTTCGATAACTACCTTATTCAGTAGTGCTTGCAACTCATCCCTGCTCCTTCTATTAAAGACAGTATCATCGGCATATCTTAGTTTTTTTACGTTCTAGCCCTATTCAGTTACTTAGTTTTTTTAATAGTTTTGAAGCTGTTTTTTCGTCTTAGTTTTTCTTTTTCTTCGTTTTTGTCTCTTTGTATCATAATTCGTTAACTCTTAATTTTTGTCACAAACCAACCGACTTTGATATGAGTTATTGATGTGCTTACCGTAACAGAGATATATAGCGCTATTCAACCTTTTTTAACAGAATGACGGCGAATGTTATGTTACTGATTTCTGATAGATGGCGCTAGTCTGTTTCTCATTACGAACAGGACAGAGCTCTCCTAATTCATGTCTATGCTAGGCTACGTTTCCTTCTGCGTTGTGTCTATCGAAGGCAGAATTGAGAACGCAATGATTTTATTGTAAGAGTTTATGCCTTCTTATACATCTAGGCTATGTTTGTTTTCTCTTTGCGCTTCTTCTCATTTATTCTAAACTAATATTGTTCTCTTTTTTTTAATCTCGAGAGAATCTGACTTTCTTTATTAAATCATTTTCCTTTCTCATCGTCTCTTTCCCCTCTCTCTTCTTTCTCTCTCTCTCACTTTCTCTTTCCTATCTCTTCTTTCTCTTCCTCTCTCTTTCTTTCTCTCTTTCCCTTCTGACTTCTCTCTCTTTCTTTCTCTCTTTCTCTTTCTCTCCCCTCTCCCTTTCTCTTCCCCTCTCTCTTCTTCATCTTTCTGTTTCTCTTTCCCCTTCTGTCTTCTTTCTCACTTTTTCTCTCTCCCTCTCTCTCCCCTCCCTCTTCTTTCTTTCTCTCTTTCCTTATCCCCTCTCTTCTTTATCTTTTTCTTCTCTGTCCCATCTGTCTTCTTTAACATTCTTCTTGCCCCCCTCTCTACCCCTTTCTTATTCCATTCTCTATTTCTCTCTCATTACAACATCATGTTTACATTTATTTCTCTATCATTCTCTTTCTCTTTGATTATCGGTTTATTTCATTCTACATTTCTCTCTCTCTCTCTCTCTTCCCATATATCTTTCTCTCTCTCTCACCCACCCCCCTCCCTCTCTCTCTCTCGCCTCTATTAAAACAAAACTTTCTGTTTAATATTTTACTTCTTTATCGCATATTTTTTTATATTTCTGTATGAATATTGACAAATACACAAATTAGATGACAATGAATATCTGAATTATAATTGGCGTCCTGCCTACAGAAAACAGATTTATATCTTTCATGGTTAATCCAAAAAATGATATAAAAACATATTATCATAATAATAAAATACAGTGGAAGAGTTAATAAAATACAAACTTCATAACAGAGAAGAAAAAAAACTAAACGAGCTCGGAAAGAAATTTCAAACTATTTAAGTGATGAGAGAGAATGTTTTTTCTTCTTCTTCCTTTCAGTAATATTTTAAGAAAAGGAAAACGATTAACAAGCGTTGGGCGATTCAGTGCAATGTGTTCCATATCACATATGACATTTATCTATATTTTTCACCAATGAATGAAAAATCTCTTGATATGTCTATGACTAACGGGGGTGATAGCAGAAAGCACCATTTTTTTTAACGGTTACATAAATGGCTTCTTGAATTTGGGATGATATATGTGAAGAAAAAAACAATTCTCGCATTCTGGACACATTACACGGAATCACCACCCCCGAAGAGTACCGAAGTGCTAACGTTATATTCGCTCGTTTTCCCGGGTACTGGTTCCATAGAAGGGAGCCTGCGCATGAGGTTCACCGTGAAATTATTTAAGCAACAGGCTGGAGCAGGGAACATTCTGTGTTTGCCACTGGTGATGATCACCACGCTATTGTTTAGCACAACATTGTTTGGGTTCATCAACCTTGACAACTTGGCCAGTATGACGTCACACTTTTGTACTCTTAATTAATTTAAACGTAATATGTTTGTGTAAATATTGAATCGTCAAACCTGAAGCCAACTCTTTCCCAAGTTTACGATCTGATTACAAAGCCGTTATAGAAAGTCATCAATTCGGGGACAGAGAAAGATAGTTAAACAAATAATTATTGTAATAATTGGGTTTTATTTATCAAGGGTAGTCACACGCTCTTCCTGCAGGCCTTGCAATTATTATTATCTCAGCATGGTCAGGTGTCCATTTACTACACCTGGGTAGAGAGTGCCTAATGTGGATTAATTTCTTCCAATGAAGGACGTTCGTGCAGAGCTAGGATTTGAACCCTCTACCCTTCGACTGAGCTATGAGATTCTAGCGAATGAACCACAATACCACATGATCTCCACGTTAAGAGGTACACGATCATTACTGGGCATGTACGCAGGATATACAAACATGATTCTTATTTTACACAATTTAACAGAAATCAACCAATTCGATTTTTACTTAGTACAGCTTTGCATGAGAACACATATTAGGTATAATCTTTTGATATATCACAATTTACAAAGCAGTGAAACTCACTTGATATTTATAGCATTCGCTTTACTAAAGATAAAATAGATTATAAAATGGGTTCAAGAATGTAGCCAATGAGAAGCGTCAAAATGGATCACGTGTGCGTGCATTAATTTTAACCATACGCGCACTTTGGTTTATTCGATTTGAATTGTATATTTTACAGTGTTAAATTGACAAATTCAAACTGTAAACTTCTCCAATACCCCAATGTGGGTGACATGAGAATAAATTGTCATTGTCATTGTCATTGTCATTTGTGATATCAGCGTGCAAAAAGTGCGCAACAAAAAAAGCATAATGCACGGCTGCGTGTAAATCAATGGATGGTTACCATGCATTGCGCAGTTTGTTTACGAGGTCACTGCCCTCGCGATCGTTATTTCCTATGAAGGTTGCAGGTTTACAGTGTTTCATATCGCCTTGCTAAGTAAGATTGTCGACCCATTTTATAAAACAAATAATACACAGGTTTTCGTTCGTGACGTTATGGTGATGCAGCGCTATTCGGGTATTCACAATGGCACAAAATACACTCGGCTACGCCTCTTGAATTTTATTGCACCGTAGTGAATACCCTCATGCGCTGCATCGATCATAACGCACTCACACCTGTGTATTATTTGTATATTAACAAAATATCTTTTGAGAAAGACAAAAATATGAACAAATCTTAGAAATACTAGTACAATGCAGCTATTTACATTTTATGACAGTGCATATTGTATGGTATATTGGATAACAAAATTGACACAAAATTATATTGAAATTTATTTCAAGATTATACCTTTTGGTCTCACAAAAATATAACAGATTAACATGATATCTGATAAAGGAAAAAAAATATGAATGATTCTCACAAATACTAGTACAATGCAGATATTTACATGAAATGTATCATTGTGTGGATAGCAAAACCGTGAAACCTTTTCAATTCGTCTATCAAAAATTCAAAATGCATCTAAATATCAACATGTCTTATAGCAAACTGCAAAATCAACAAATTTGAATCCTTCCGTATTATGCAGCTATTGACATGCTTTTAGCGTATATATGAAATCTATTGATAGATCAAGAAACCGTTCAAACTATTTCGATGGATATGTCAGTATTTGCATTTCTATCAAAATTAAAGAAAAACATGTCTATTAGGAAACTGAGTTTAAAAATAAAAATTGTAGAGGTGCTGTGGTCCAGTGGATAAGTCTCCGGACTGTAAACCACAAGATACGGGGTTTGAATCCCTGCCACAACAATAACGTCCTTTGACAAGACGTTAACCTACATTTTTCCACACTCTACCCAACTGAGGTAAATGAGTACCTGGTAAGATTATTATATAACGGCTGCCGGAGCTAAAGCTTGGGTAATAATTACCAAAGCCTTTGGAAGCGCATAGGAACGTTATATCGTAATGTGTTATGCGCTACACAAGAACGGATTATTATTATTATCTTACAAATGCAACACAGCAATACACATCTTATTAGCATCTGAAGTATGTACAGGGTGTCTATGAAAAATGAAACTAATGTTTGATGATAATTTACTCAATAATCCCCAAAGTACGTTTTTATTAATGTAGACATCATTGGAAAGCTTGATTTCTCTTCTCTAATATGAAGCAAAGAAATAGGGCAAATAAATCACTCACGACCTATTTCAGACTTTAGACTGAATAGGCCTTGTCTGAAACCCTAATTTTCCAAAAAGAGCGAATGTTTCATTTTTTAAAGTTCATTATGTTGGGTTTTATTAAAAGAAAATAATATGATTTGGAAAGATCAATTTTTGTAAACACACGTCATTCAAAAGCAAATTATTCTAATCTTTCCAATGACACCATAACTATGATGAAAAGGTCGATCAATATCGACTAAAAATTAATTCAAAGTTCTAACAGGAGACGCGATGGCTCAGTAGTAGAGCAGTGGTCTCGTAACCGGGAAGTCCCGGATTCGAAACCAAGTCGATGCGCTATTGTCCTATTAATCCCCATTACCAAGTCACTCGGAGAAGATCTAAAGCCGTCGGTACCCTGGTTGTTTACTTAAAAGCATACACATGCTTTCTTAGCAGACAGGTAAAACAAAACCGACAATAAAAAAACATCCACGAATTTGAAATTTACATTAATTTGTTTGTATCTATACGACTGCAATGAATATGTGTACTGTATATACGGACTAGATGCTGTGCAGCATTTTTCATTGGTATATTATATAGCATTTGATCCATCCAAAATACATATTCTAAGTTTAAATGTATCATGTAGCAGAAGGAAAGTCAACAACATTGAATCTTATAAATGATACAGAACAATGGAGCTATTTCCGCCATGATAATATAATATGTTACAAAAACGTGCAATTTATGTCATTATTATAGCATTTTCTTTGTCAAAATACATATATATAAGGATTAACATGTAACATATGCACGTTTCATAACAAGACGGACAATTAATATGAAGGTCAACCTTCTATATACTAAGCATAATGTAGCTATTTATTATATAGCTTTTTTAAATATAAATTATGACAGATTAAAATACAAGCTTAAAAAGAAAAAACAACAATAATGTCATTGTTATAATACCTGTTTTATCAAAATAGGTCCTACATAAAATTATTAAGTTTCTTAGCAACACAAAACATCAATAAAGTTCACTCTTACAAATACTAAGTACAATGTAGCTTTTTACAAATTATGACAGATTACAAAAACAAAAGCTAAAACAAACAAACAAACAATCGATAACGTGCAATTTATAAACAAAACTAATACAAAAAAACAACAACCCAAAATTGACAAAGAAGTGCAAATAATGTCATTGTTTTAACATTGGTTGTTTCAAAACAAGCCCTACATATCAATGACTTACATGTTTCCTAGCAACACGAAAAATCCATAAAAATCACTCTTAATATACAACGTATAATGTGGCTATTTACAACTTATGATAGATTACAAAAACAAAAGCTAAAACAAACAAACAATCAATAACGTGCAATTTATGTCACTGTCATAGCATTGGTTTTTTCATAACAGGCCCTACATATCAATGAATTGCATGTCAAAATACATATCATAAACTTGTCATGTGATCTGATCAGGGGACCGACTCAAGCGATAAATGTTACTGTATTTGGTTCTTTTCACCACTTTTAATATTCTTTGACGAAAGAGATTTGGCTAGATTTATCACTTTTCGCTCATTTTTTTTTAGTTGCTTCTAATATTTATGTTTGGGCCATCTTGTCTGCCTTTATGTTATTTTGATGATGAAGAAATAACTTCAATAAATATTTAAAAAATATCTCATTAATCTCGATTTCCTTGTCAGTCCGAGTAAATTAAAATATTGATAACTTTTTCATTTACTTCATTGCTTGTCAGAAGAATGTTTGAATCATCTTATTATTTCCTTCACAAAATCCTATATACGTCTTTGCTAAACATAGAAAATTAAGCCCACCGCACACTATAGGCTCCTCCTGCGACCCGATTTTCACCGAAATGGCAGTTATGTTAGATATGGAAATCTAAGCTAACATCATCTCCCTGTTGTAGGTTCTATATAATGATAAGAATGCTAATGGCATTCTACTGTTTTTAAGCCTTCGAGTCAGAATAAAACTTAAAAGCCGAATCGGCTTCAAATCGTAGACAATCACACAAGCAATCATCACTGGTTTGACGTCACTACGATTATGAGCAGTTTTAGCTTTTCCTTCAACACCTTCTTATAATATCATCCCCCTTTCTTTCTTTTCCCTTCTCATTATTCTCCTTTTCCCCCTTTTCTCTCCTCCGTCTTTCCGCTTTCTTCTTTTTCCGCCTTTTCTCTCCTCTCTCTTCCCCTTTCCTCATTTTCTCCTCTCCCTTTTCTTTCCTCCCTCTTTTCTTCTTCTTTCTCTCTTCCCTTTTTTTTCTTTTTCCTCTCCTTTTTCTTTCCCCCTCCTTTTTCTCCTTTTCTTTTTTTGGCCGGGGGGCACGTGCCCCCTGTGCCCCCTGGATCCGCCACTGATCATAAATCAAACGAAAATCTATCATGGACAGAAAGCGTAAAATGTGTACAATATTGGGGTTTGCATTCTGTGATGTTTGAGTTTTACATTGTTGTGTTATTATTTTAAAGAAATCTTCTTCATTAACAATGTTTGATATTTCCGTTTTGGTAATTTGAATGATTTTATTCATCTGGTAGTTATGTTAGATAGAAAAGCGTTATTCATATGTGTTTTTTGTGTTGATTGTGGAATATCTTATCATATTTCGTTGTTATAAACGTTTAACAGGTTAGTGCATTTTCCCTCCCTTTACCTTTGTTTTTATATCTATAGAACTTTTAAAATTTCCCAAACTTTTGAACCTTTTTCAATCTGTTAACTAATAATATTTTGTGTTTTATTGTTTGTTCTAAGATTGTATAATTCTATCAATTTCTATATCATCACTTTCATTTTATTTTATTTTAACTACATGTACATGTGTTAGTATGTCAGTATTTAATTTTCAATGTTTTCGATTTATCTATTTTTTTAATGTTTGACACGGCCTCAACGAAATCCAGTCTTGTCACTATTTGGGCTTTTACCTTTATAAATAGATAAATTCAATTCAATTCAATTCAATTCATACACGCAGACAAACCAAATCGATACTAATTTGGGGTAAGCAACTGAGAATTTAAAAAACCTCAGGAAAACAAAGGCAAAATGTATCTTAAAAGAAAACAGAAAATATCGCATTATACTCGACGTAAATTAGTACAGTAATATCACTCAAGACAGGATATTGGTCGGCGGAAGTAATTGAACATATCGATACTTAAAAATTGCCTATAAAATCCAGATAAAAACCAAGAATAATAGCCACATGCCGTAAAGTAATCGTTTTATTGAAATAATGAGATACTTAAGCATTAAATTTATTTTATTAAATCCATGTGGGTGTTTTTTTTATAGCGTCCTTTCTCTTGAAAACTAATCATCACAGTTTCGATGTGCTCAATTTCTCTATATTAAGTATTCACCGATAAAATTGATACAGCTGTTGTGAGAACTTATGTTATGCATCGTCATTTCCTTATCTATCACCGACCGCCCGATTGAAGTTTTTGCTATTGTTATTTTTTTCACTGAACACGTGATATAATTTACAAAATGATCACGTGGCTAAACCAACGCTTCATTTCATTTTGCATCTCACGTTGTTTCACAACTTCGGCTCTTGTCTCATTCGTACTAAAAGCATCTTTGACTCGGCACACGTTGCTTTGAGAGAGATTCATTCTTAAAGTAATACTCACCAAGATGAGGGAAGAGAAACAATGTTCATCAGGGTCATCAAGAAAAGCAGAATAAAAAGATAATTTGCGTGCTTAAGAAGCTTGAGAAAGGACGGTTTGATGAGAACAATCTTGAAACAAGTCTGCTGATGAAGGATCTAATTTTAGACAAGTCTTAACTCTCTGCCGAGAACCGAGTCTCTGGACTGCAATCTTACTAGGTGTATCATGTTTATAAACACTGTACATTTGGCGAAAGGAAGTTAGATGCTTGTTTCAAAAGTCAAGGAAAATGACAAAGCTGGAAATGAGTTAATGTAATAGTGTTACAGCGATCTGACACTAAAAAGCTCATACCCTATAGGACAAATGAACGAAAAGAACACAGAGGGACAGTCAAGAGCACAGTTGTATGAACTTCTGACTTTTCATACCTGCGGATATCTCTCTGATGTAGTCCAGGACTTGGCCTATCGACTTTCTTGGGCAGCAAAAAAGACCATCCAGTCAACTCCTGGAGCAGCTTGGTAGGCTAAAGGTAGAAATGTTGCTTAAATCACTCCAACTATTACATCAAGTGGTGATATTCTTGGTATGTGATACAAAAATACTTTCTTAGCAGTCAACTAAAACAAACATATTTTGAGAAGGCATCAAACACGATTTCTACAGCAGCCTCAAAGACTTCATTGTTCTACAGTGGATATTTATTTTTAAGATAGGCCTGGGCTTCATTTTAAGAACAAAAAGGCTGACTCATCGTAATCATCTTTAGGGACCTAGTACTACTTCGATTTTCCTACAGTTTTCTCGCATCAATCCAGTATCAGCGGCCTGTTGGTTGGAACTCATAATGGCTGTGTACGCTCACGCAATAAGCTTCGTAGTACTGTGTGGATTCACTTTGCTATATGGTGTGGTGATGGATCGCACCAGCATAACTCTTAATCATACGTGTTCGGAAAACTCGAGTGACCAAAGCGCCAATTGCTCATATCGCGGTATTACATCGGTTCCTCGGAATCTTCCACACGACTTGCGTTCCCTCAACGTTTCTTATAATAACATCTCTATGCTCCTGGACAAATCGTTCGTGAACTATACACAGCTAGAAACCTTGGACGCTAGTTATAACTCCATCTACCTCATTGAGAATGAAACATTTCACAATCTCCTGCTACTAATGGTATTAAGGCTCCATCGCAACAGTATCAGTGTCCTACCCATTTCCCTCCTGGAGAAGAATGTTCATCTATCCTTGCTAATCCTACACCATAATAGACTCAAGGGAATTCCTCGCATCTTTGGAAACAATCTTCAAGCTACTCAGTTTGCAGAACATGGGGAGGACGCATGCGAATATAAGAATTTGTCACGTTTTGATTTGTCTTTTAATAAAGTCAGATCACTAGAGCAAGGAGATTTTGTAGCTTTACGGAATTGCTCCTTTGATAGATTCAACTTGAATCATAACGATATAAAGAGTCTCCCTCGTGCCGTTTTCACGGATCTACCAGCAGTACATCTACTCATCAATAATATATCATTGGCTAAATTCCACGCCGAGTCCTTTCTGGGTAACAAGGCAATAGTAAAGGCGACCATAACCCACTCAGGCATAAGATCTATTGTACCCATGAATACATCGGAAATACCAAGAGATCTTTTTCCAGGTATAATAGAACTTTATCTACAATACAACGAATTGATAACTATTCCAAAGTATGCCCTAGATGGTTTCGAAAAAGTCCAGGTACTAGACATTAGTTCCAATCATTTATCTAGTCTTCATAACGAGTCATTTTGTGGATTGAAGTCGCTGGTTAATTTGGGACTATCTGTAAACAAAATTGAGTCGCTTCCACGAGGATCTTTTGCTTGCGCCGAAAAGCTTGAGAGCATTGATTTATCACGTAACAACATTGCTGTATTAGATCCTCAATGGTTCGACGGAAGCCACTGTCTCAGCACTTTGACATTCTATCGAAGCAAAATCGATGAAATCAAAACTATGCCATGGAACGCAACAAATCTTCAAACTCTTATCTTGATTGATAACAATCTTAACTCCGTGACAAAAAATACGTTCGTTGGCTTAAAAAATCTAAAATATCTTGATTTCTCCATGAATAAACTTCTCAAAATATCCATTGATGCCTTTGAAGAAACCAGTTCTTTAGAAAAGATCGTAATGCAAAATTTGGTCAAATTCACAATGACTGGTTCTTTCAGAAACATGCATCAACTACTTTTCCTCGATATGTCCTATCTTCAAAGTCGCTTAGAAATTATTTCCCGTGGCCAATTTAGTCATACGTCGGCGCTGAGGACTCTAAACTTAACCAGAACTAAAATCAAAGCCGAAGATCTAGTCCAATTTAAAAGCAATAGATCACTGTTTTCAGGACTGGTCTCGTTGCACACCCTAAAACTGCAACATAACTTATTTTACGATTTCCACCAGGTTCCTAACGCATTTACCACACTTTGGAATCTTCATGAGCTAGATCTGTTTAGGTGTCGCATACAACAAATTGACTCGAGAATATTTAGGAATCTCACGTCACTAACATATCTCTCGTTGGCCGCGAACTATATTAGAATCATTCCCGAGAAAGCTTTTCGGGATTTACACAATTTACATACCCTGAAACTAAATTCCAACTCTATTACAGTTATCGAGAAGCAATTATTTTCTAAAACTCCCAGTCTCCAGTATCTACACCTCCAGAATAATCAAATTTCCACGATAGATCCGTTCACATTAATACCAACAAGTCTAAAGGTGTTAATCATTGCGAACAATACCTTCACATGTAACTGCCAACTTGCGTGGTTCATGGAATGGCTGGACAAGGTGAATACAACAATCGATCAAAGAAGTGATACTCGTTGCTCTAGTTCTTCCTTCAAATCGCTAAAAAATCAGACTATCTGGTCGTTCCATCCTAAAGATTACTGCGGAGTCAATATATATCTTATTGTAGGTGTATCTTTGGCAATCGTGACCGTTCTGTCGCTAAGTGTCCTCGCGTACCAAAAGCGATGGTGGCTGAACCACAAACTATTTCTCTTAAAGTTGGCCATCCTTGGGTATCAAGAAATCACTGAAAATCAAGGTCCTGAGGACTACGAGTATCAGCTTAACCTCATGTTCCGTGACGATGATGGGTGGTGGATCAACGATTGCATGAAGCCATTCCTACAGGGGAGGATGCCACATCTGGAGCATATCGTTTTTGGGGATAGTGGCCTCCATCCAGGGTCTTTCTACTTAAACGCCATCTACGACGTCATCGAGAACAGCTACAAGACGGTCTTGTTGCTTAGCAACCAGTCAGTAGAGGATACCTGGTTCATAACCAAACTCCGTATGGCCGTGGAGCATATGAATGACACCAAGTTGGAGAAGGTCATCCTCATATTCCTTGAAGACATCGATGATGACCACCTACCGTATCTTGTAAGGCTGTTGCTGAGTCGGAACAAACCTTACTTGCTGTGGATGGATGATGATGAAGATGGACAAGAACTCTTCTGGGCAAAGTTTGAGAAGAGTATGAGGGCTAACAGGGAAATGAATAATGTAATTCCAGTTTAGTAACAGAATTGGAAGTGAATCAGTTCGTTCTTTGTCAAGAATATAAAGGGAACATCGATATAGGGATGACGTGAGAATTTGACCCCCTAACACGCACACACACAGAGCATTACTTTGAAATATGTCGCGGCTTTTAATTATGGGCAAATAAAGTTTAAAGTGTTAATAGTTAATGAGCAATTAGAAATTGTAATAAGTGATGATGATGTTTGAGAAAGAGTCGCACTACTCTCGATATCTTGCAGGCCTAGAGCATAAAGCATTTCCCTGTGTTGATACAGTCATGATAACTGCTTTTGAAGTATCAAAGCATATCGATGTACAATGAACGCATGCATGTGGGGGAGGGGAATTTCGAAACACATATTCCAGTTTCTGGTTCGTGCCCTTTCAACAGTTGAAAACTTGAAATATTGAATTGTACATACGTATTTCCAGTTCAGTGGTCAGGTATAATCAATACATGTTTCTAAAAAAGAGAATGTATATTGATTCGTAATCGGGGTATTAAAGAATTGTCCATTGTTAACGAATTGAAAATAGAAATAGTAGGATATTATTTTGGGTCTAATTCTGATAAGGAAAATGTATTTTTTATGATCTACTCTTGAAGAGAATTAATGAAACATGTAGTTTAGACAAATTCGATTTAAGAGCCAATTGATATTTATTCACCAAATGTTCTTTGGCTCAGTGGTAGAGCAGTGGTCTCGTAACTGGGAGGCCCCGGTTTCGAAACCAAATCGATACGCTAGTGATCTTTGGGAAGGCATTGATCCTCATTACCAAGTCCTTCGGAGAGGACTTGAAGCCGTCGGTCCCCTGGTCGCTTATTTACAGACATACACATGTGTTCTTAGTATTCTGGTAAAATGAAATCAAATCAATCATCTTTCTGCGTTTTTTCTTATATTTTCGTGTTGAAAGTTGATACTAAAGGCGTATTCAGCATAAAAAGAACTTTGTTTTATAGCAGCGTCGTTCTTGATTTATGTGATTAAGTTATCTGTTATGTTGATGTAAAAAACACAATTTTACGACCATTCGAAAGCTTCTGATACCTTTCACTTTAAGTAATCATCTGATACAAAAATTGTCTCCGGAATGAATAAAATTCTTGATTTATGATAAATAGTCGTTTAATACTGTAATCCAAAATCATGCAATATGCGTTCTTATGGAAGTTTCCTACCCTTTCGATACCATATTCTGTCGTTATTAATTGCCAAATAGTGTTAATGGTGGTGGATGTTTTTCTCATATATTGTTTCGCTTTTGATACCTGTTCATGGAAGTTTCTTACCCTTTCGATACCATACTCTGTTGTAAGTAAAGGTGGGGTGACATCCAAATATAAGTTGATTCCTGTTGATGTGTAGGGCTGCATACTACTCATATTTGGTTATTCAAACATCTAAACATATTTCATAGATTTTTAAATATTGGTTAAAATAATTTCCCCAGACCTGCTAAGCTCCACCCTAAAAAATATGCTCCAGATCTCATTCATCTTGTGACATCATCTGTCAATCATTAGTGAGCTAACAAGAGACAGTGGTAGCCTATGTAGCTTCACCAGAGCTGACCACCTGTTTACAATAGACCATACAATACCAACATAGGAGTTGCTATGTCAGACGTGCTGTAGCATCACCAGGAAAAGAAAGTTAACGTGGATGTATTGTATGAACTTGAGAATGCAATCCTTTTGTGAGCATTTACTGAGCTGGGGGAAGTTATATACCACTGTCTCTTTAATGACTGACAGATGATGTCACAAGATGAATGAGATCTGGAGAATTTTTTTTAGTGTGGAGCTTAGCAGGTCTGGGGAAATTATTTTAACAAATATTTAAAAATCTATGAAATATATTTAGATGTTTGAATAACAAAATATGAGTTGTATGCAGCCCTGCACATCAACAGAAATCAACTTATATCTGGATTTCACCCGACCTTTAACTTCCAAATTGCGTGAAAGGTTGTGGATGGTTATCTCATAAATTGTTTTTGTCTCATCGACTTAGAGATAATTCTCGTAATTTCTCTCGATGAACCCATATTTTGTGGCATAGCGTAATAAGTCCATGAGAGGTCACTAGCGTCATCAAGGAGTATAACCTCTTGGCATCGTAGGATGGGGCAGGAGGGGGATCAAGGCCATCAAATAACGGAGTTTTTCAATTTTATATCTCTCTCTCGCTCACCCCGACTTTCCCCTTCCCTCTCCCCCCTCTCCCCCTCTCTCCCCTCTCTCTCTCTCCACATTTCTTTATCTCTCTCTCGCTCACCCCCTCTCTCTTACCCCTTTATGCCATGTGATGGGAGGGGGCGAGGGTGTCTCATCGCAGCTACTCCACTGAAATAAATTTATTAAAAGTATTACTAAAGTTTATTTCAGTGAACTTAATCTGAGTAAAGCAAGTGTATTTTGCATATACAATTTATTTGTATCATAATTATGATATAAAGGAACAGATAAAAATCGATTGTCTTCACATGAGAAAGAAGCATGTCAAATGAGATTTCAGATTATTTCGATGACAATATTTGATTGCATACAAATTATGTAGTTTTCAATCTCCATTTTGTACGATAAGAAATTAAATCATGAACTTAACAAATCAACATAAAATATAACCTGTACTTAAATTGCACTCATATTCGTCTTGTTGTATAAACTTCTATTCCGTGTTGGTTTAACAGTACAATATGTTGAATATCTATCTGTTAATTGCAATTAACATTTTTTCCGGTAAAAGGAACACAATAAATTTTCATTATGAATATTAACAAAGGATTTTTGATTTGGTAATGTATAATTTGATGCACTACACTTCATACAAAGAGGAAGAAATATACATAGTAATGTGAATGCAAACAAACTGGGAGAGTCGGAGGGAAAGAAGAAAGATAGAAAGCGACGCAAAGAGGAAGTGTTGTGTGGACATTAAAGAGAGAGAGAGAGAGAGAAAAGAAAGAGAGAAAGAGAGCGAGAGAGAGAGAGGGGGGAACACTGAGAGCCTCTGAATATACTGTACTTGGACCGAGACTGTAATACAGGTGCGTGAAATACTCGACTACGATTACTTAGCGAATGGGCGTCTTGTTTGGGCATCAGTATAAAAAAGGTACACGAAATTGTATGAGAGAAAAGGGTCTTTATTTTTTTAATAATTATAAATCAGAATAATTTTTCTTGTGAAATTGTTTTGTACCTGGTTTACTGTGCTTATTCTACCCTCTTATCAAAGGATATTAGACGACGACTGAACTGTCTATAGTAAGTTGATAACAGCGATGAGTTTTCGCTGTTTTTTCTAATAACATGTGTTATAATTAGAGAATAAAGGTGTTTTTTACCTTACAATTAAAATATAGGCTACTATTTACATTGCATGCACAAAATGCATTCAAAATGTTCCCATTCATACCGAAACATTGGCTGCCACACACAAATCAAAACACTTTTCATGTAAAATAGCCATCTCAAAACTTTTCGTAAGATATTATTTTATGTGCATTTTCTTTTTAAAGCCCGAGTCCACTCCAAAAATAACTTACTTTCAATAGAAGCAGAAAAATCAGACAAACCAATCAAAAAAAGTTTGAGCAATATCGGATAACTGATAAGAAAGTTATGAATTTGTAATGACATGAACAACTTTGAAAATCACTAGACAAATTGGCAACTCACTCATGAGTCTGTGACGTCATGTCCTCACTATCCACTAATTATTTTCTTTATATTGATAATATAAATTTTCTATTTTCTCCCTAAGAATCTTATTTCTTCACACCAGCATCCAAGTTAGATTGATAGTAATATGTTTTTGTGTGGATGCACTAATATAGAGTAATTTTTTTCCAGTTAAATCATGACAAATGTGAATTTTGATAAACTATTTATATAAAAATCAATAATTATGAATAAACAATATTCAGAAAATAGTATCAATTCTTCAAAGTTCATGAAATTTTTTGTGAAATTTCATGCACGCAATATGATACAAATCATATAACCTGGGCAAAGGCATGGGGAAATCAAGTTTTAGGGGATAAAAAGGGAAATTAATGGGATTAAACTATATGAACTATATGATAAATAGTGAGGACATGACGTCACAAACAGATAACAAAATTGGCAATTTGTGTAGTGATTTCCATTGTTCCATAGTTTTTCATACTTTTTCAAAAATTCATAACTTTCTTAACAGTTATCCGATTTTGCTCAAACTTTGTTTTGATTGGTTTGTCTGATTTTTCTGCTTCTATTGAAAGTAAGTTATTTTTGGAGTGGACTTGGGCTTTAAATGTATCATACGAATAGACGGATGTTTATATCTTTTGTCTAGATGATGTAGGTATACCCCCTAACATTTAAAACTTTATAATCACCTATTGCTAAAATTTGCACACACAAACAAATTATAGTTCCTATTTTAGACAAATGCAATTGGGCAGTGAATACAGATCTGTCTGAAAGACATTAACAATGTTGAATGGATCTAATCGTTAAGATCGATTTTGGAAAACTCCTCGCCCATCTCCTGAAAGTCAGGATCTACGTCACTGGGTTCTAGTAACTCCAGTCAATAGGAGAGCTTCTTGTGTTTGGTCCAGCTTTCATTGTCGAACTTTGCTACATCTGAAAACAACATTGACAAAAAGAGAAGCTTATTAGCATGTTAAAACAATGGTAGGAGAGATACGCTCCAATATACATGAGTTTGGTTTCGGTCTTCTGTTTATTTCTATATCATATTTTACATTTATCGTTACACAATGCCAGCTTTGCTCGTGAGAATCTGATAAATATAATTATCCGGAAGGCCACTTTACTCAATACCAGTTTTGAACAACATTGTATGGAGGAGTTGTTGATGCATAGACCGCCAGACGTCAACAAGTTTTAGGCACTTGCATGTTATTGGCACCTTTCAAATGGTCAACGTGTTTACTTCTCAATTACTTATCCTTGAGGACTTGAGGGGCGGAAAAAGTTAACAAGTGTGCATATACTGCTATATATATGACTTTTATATCTGGTTAAATTATTTTTGGGCACTACAAAAGCTATTGAGGGGTATTGAAATTTTCTTTTTACCAAATTTGTTTTCCAAACTTACATGTGCCGAAAAAGGACGAAAAAGTTTACAATTCGAGTGTACATAATTATACTGCTATACAGTGCGTATAAAAAAAGTGTAACCAACTTTGTGTGTGAATGGTATTGAGAATCAAAAATCGATTTATTTAATCCCAGGATTCCAAGCGCGCATACATCGTCGAGATTCACGCATGCGCAGTTCGGACGTCCTTGCCGTCGAGCGAGTATTCTCCCTGTGTGTGAATGGTCGCGAGAAAGAAAAAAAATAAATCTTTGCATCGCGATCCAAATCGCACTAAGTTGACATGTGTGAACGGTCGAAAAAAATGCGATATTTGCATCGCGATCCAAATCGCACTAATTGTTATGTGTGAAGGGGCCTACGGAATATAGGTCAAAAGCCATTGTGTATGTGTTTTCTCATTTTGCGACCATTCACACACAGGGAGAATTTTTGATCGACGGCAAGGACGTCCGAACTACGCATGCGTGAATCTCGACGATGTATGCGCGCTTGGAATCCTGGGATTAAAGCCCAAGTCCACTCCAAAAATAACTTACTTTCAATAGAACCAGAAAAATCAGACAAACCAATCAAAAAAAGTTTGAGCAAAATCGGATAACTAATAAGAAAGTTATGAATTTGTAATGACATGAACAACTTTGAAAATCACTAGACAAATTGGCAACTCACTCATGAGTCTGTGACGTCATGTCCTCACTATCCACTAATTATTTTCTTTATATTGATAATATAAATTTCCTATTTTCTCCCTAAGAATCTTATTTCTTCACACCAGCATCCAAGTTAGATTGATAGTAATATGTTTTTGTGTGGATGCACTAATATAGAGTAATTTTTTTCCAGTTAAATCATGACAAATGTGAATTTTGATAAACTATTTATATAAAAATCAATAATTATGAATAAACAATATTCAGAAAATAGTATCAATTCTTCAAAGTTCATGAAATTTTTTGTGAAATTTCATGCACGCAATATGATACAAATCATATAACCTGGGCAAAGGCATGGGGAAATCAAGTTTTAGGGGATAAAAAGGGAAATTAATGGGATTAAACTATATAAAGCAATTGATAAGTAGTGAGGACATGACGTCACAAACTGATAACCAAATTGGCAATTCGTGTAGTGATTTCCATTGTTTTTTAGTTTTACATACTTTTTCAAAAATTCATAACTTTCTTATTTAGTTATCCGATCTTGCTCAAACTTATTTTGACTGGTTTGTCTGATTTTTCTGGTTCTATTAAAGGCAATTTGTTTTTGGAGTGGACTTAGGCTTTAAATAAATCGATTTTTGATTCTCATTACCATTCACACACACACAGCGCCCGGCAAACTATCGCGATTATTCTGAAAAATCGCAAGACCTACTGCGAATTGGATCGCGATGCAAAAATCGATTTTTAAATCTCACTTTTTTTCTGTAGTTGTGAACGCCCCTAGTGACTATTAGGCTATTGAAAAGAAAAGGTGTTAATATAAAGTCAAACTCAAGGAAATGCTTGTTACAAGCAAAATTCAAGATATTCTCTTTGTTAAAATGATTATAATCTTGACTTCATCCGCATCCCTTCTTTCAGGTAACCCTTCTTGTTGAGTGATACAAAATGGATAAAGTTTATTTGGGTTATCTTTTTTAGTGAAAGTCTACTGTCGAATTCTGAGTTATTGCTGTACTTACCGTTACCGTTACAGAGATGGCGCTATACAACATTTTGTTAACAGAATGACGGCGAATGTTACTGATGTCTGATAGATGGCGCTAGTCTGTTTCTCACATAGATATATATATACTAACGCTAGAGGGCGTACTCGCTCAAATTGCTGTGCCGACCTGGAGCGTTGGCCGCCATTACTAAGGAGGGCAGAAAAACGAACGACCCAACAATATACTGTGCACAACATACGGGGAAAATCTACCTATCCTTCTATATTCTATCTATCTATCCATGTATTTATGTGTCTCGCTATCTACGTATCCATCTCTATCCTAAATCTATAAGTATCAATCTTGTTTATAATAGCCATAAACATAAAATGAATATATTACCTTTAAAGCGTTTTAAATCAATAAACCCTGGCTCTCATGTTCCTGTCAGTCCCAATAACTGAATTAGAAAGACATTGGCCCTGTTGCATAAAACTTTGTTTGATATCATGATATAAAAATCAAACACAAGTCCCAAATGCTTGATGCTGATTGGTTGAAAGTCAAGTAATATTTGATGTCATAATATCAAAGTTTATGTAACGCACAGTAACGGCGCCATTGTGTGACGTTCTGCTAGGTCTCATTCTGACTTTAAATTATTCAAAAATATTTCTTTACTCGTATAAAATAAAAATAAAAATTTTCTTTGCATGAAATCACGAACTGATGTAGTTTGACAAAGAGGAACCCAAATTGTATTTGTAGATATACTGCAATATAAATAGCTTTCTGTATCATTTTTACCTCACCATAACACCCGTAATTAAACTTGACCTACACCAGTCACCATGACTGAGGTATGAGTAGGGTTCATGCATTATGCAAAATACCACAATTATTACGTTTCATACTCGAAAACCGATAAATCAACCCGAAAAATAAAGCATAACATTGCACAGTTTCGAATGGGACATCCGGGTATTTCTCGATGTTTTGCCCTTCTCAGTAATGGCGGACCGCCCTCCATGCGCGCACAGAGCTTTGCACGGGCGCGTATGACGAGTCCGCACTCTAGCCTTATTAAATATATATCTCTATGAATTCTCATTACGAACAGGACAGAGCTCCTTATTCCTGTGTTCGATAGGTTTCGTTATTTTCTTCTACGTTGCGTGTATCAATGAAGGCAGGATTGAGATCGCAATGATTTTGTTGTAAGAATGTATGCCTTCTTATACATCCAGGCTATGTTTGTTCTCTTTTTGCGCTTCTTCTCATTTTTTCTAAATTACTATTATTCTCTTCTTTTTTTTTATCTCACGAGAATCTGACTTTCTTTATTGAATCATTTTCCTTTCTCATCGTCTCTCTCTCTCTCTCTTTCATCCTCTCTCTCTCTTTCTCTCCCTCTGCCTCTCTTTCTCTTTCCCCTTCACACACACTCTCTCTCTCTCTTTCCCCTCTCTCTCTCTCTCTTCTTCTCTCTCTTTCTTTCTCCCTTTCTCTCTCTTCCTTTCTCTTCCCCGTCTTTCTTCTTCCTCTCTCTCTCTTTCCCCTCTTTCTTCTCTCACCCTCTCTCTCTCCCCTTTTCTCTATTTCCCCTCTCTCTTCTTCATCGTCTCTCTCTCTCTTTCACACCCTCTCTCTCTCTCTTTCTCTTTCCCCCTCACTCTCTCACTCTTTCTCTTTCCCCTCTCTTTCTCCCTTTCTCTTTCTCTCTCTTCCTTTCTCTTCCCCCTCTTTCTTCTTCCTCTCTCTCTCTTTCCCCTCTTTCTTCTCTCTCTCTTTCTCTTTCCCTTCTCTCTCCTTTCTCACTCTCTCTCTCTCTCCCGCTTCCCTCTTCTTTCTTTTTCTCTTTCTTAATCCAATCTCTTCTTTCTCTCATTCTCTTCTCTGTCCCCTCTCTCTCTATCCCCTTTCATTCTCCATCTGTTTTGTTATCTTCCTCCTTTCTCTATTTATCTGTCTCATTACAAATTTATGTTTACATTTATTTCCCTATCATTCTCTTTCTCTTTGATTATCGGTTTATTTCATTCTACATTTTCTCTTACTCTATCTCTCTCCCCCTCTCACTCATCCCCCATCTCCCCCCCTCTCTCTCTCTCTCTCGCCTCTATCAAAACAAAAATCCTGTTATTTCCTTCTTTATCGCATATTCTGTGATTTCGGTATGAATATTGACAAAACCACAAATAAGATCACAATGAATATCTGAATCATAATTAGCTTCCTGTTAATACCAGTATAGTTTGATCAAAGAAAATTTTGTTATATCTTACATGGTTAAATTAAAAAAAAATTAATATCAAAACATAGTATCATAATAATAAAATACAGTGGAAGAGTTTTCAAAATATAAACTTCATAACAGAACAAAAATACTAAACAAGTTCGGTAAGAAATTACAAACTATTTAAGTGATGCGAGAGAATGTTTTTTCTTCTTCCACCGACTCCTTTCAGTAATATTGTGAGAAAAGGTAAACGATTTACATGTATTGGGCGATTCAGTGCAATATGTCCCATACCACATATGACATTTATCTTTATATTTCACCAATGAATGAAAAACCCCTTGATATGTCTATGACTAACGGGAGTGATAGCAGAAAGCACCAATATTTAACGGTTATATAAATAGCTTCTTGATTTTAGGATGATTTATGTGAAGAAATTTTGTTTTCCTCGCATTCTGGGCACATTACACGGAATCGCCTCAAAGAGTATTGAAGTGCTGACGTCATATTCGCTCGTTGTCCCGGATACTGGTTCCAAAGAAGACTGGCCTGCGCATGAGGTTCACCGCGAAATTATTCAAGCAACGGGCTGGAGCAGGGGAAATTCTATGTTTGCCACTGGTGATAATCACCACGCTATTGTTTAGCACAAAATTGTTTGGGTCCATCAACCTTGACAACTTGGCCAGTATGACGTCACACTTCGGTACTCTTATTTCATTTAAACGCTATGGCCCGAATTCACAAAGGAGGTTTGTAGACAAACCGAGGTTTATGTGCGTCATATGACGCGTTTCGACGCGTTTCAGACCACGGTTTGTCTGAACCTTGGTCTGAAACGCGTCGAAACGCGTCATATGACGCACATAAACCTAGGTTTGTCGACAAACCTCCTTTGTGAATTCGGGCCTATATGTTTGTGTAAATATTGAATCGTCAAACTTTCAACAATCTCTTTCCCAAGTCTACGATCTGATTACAAAACCGTTAAAGAAAGGCATCAGTTCGGGGACAGAGAAAGATAATTAAACAAATAATTATTATAATAATTGGGTCTTATCAAGGGTAGACACGCTCTTCCTGCGGGCCTTGCAATTATTATTACCTCAGCATGGTCAGGTGTTCATTTATTACACCTGGGTAGAGAGTGGATTAATGTCTTCCAAGAAAGGACGTGAGTGCCTAGCTGGGATTCGAACCGTCTACCCTTCGACTGAGCTATGAGAGTCTAGCGAAGGAACCACAGTACTACATCATCTCCACGTAAAGAGGTACACGATCATTACCGGGTATGTACGCAGAAAATACTAAAATAATCTTATGTTACACAATTTAACAGAAATCAACCAATTTGATTATTACTAAGTGCAGCTTCGCATGAGAACACATATTGTGTATAATCTTTTGATATATCACAATTTACAAAGCAAAAAAACGCACTTGATATTTATAGCTTTTGTTTTTACTAAAGATAGAATACGGGAGATTAACAAAATATCTGATGAGAAAAAATATGAACACATCTTAGAAATACTAGTACAATGCAGATATTTAAATTTTATGACAGTGCATATTGTATGGTATCTAGGATAACAATATTGACACAAAAATTAAATCAAAATTTATTTCAATATTATACCTTTTGGTCTATCAAAGATAAACAGATTAACATAATATCGGATAAAGGAAAAAATATGAACACATCTTAGAAATACTAGTACAATGCAGATATTTACATGAAATGTATCATTGTGTGGATAGCAAAACCGTGAAACCTTTTCAATTCGTCTAGACAATTCGTTTTAGACAAATGCAATTGGGCAGTGAATACAGATCTGTCTGAAAGACATTAACAATGTTGAATGGATCTAATCGTTAAGATCGATTTTGGAATACTCCTCGCCCATCTCCTGAAAGTCAGGATCTACGTCACTGGGTTCTAGTAACTCCAGTCAATAGGAGAGCTTCTTGTGTTTGGTCCAGCTTTCATTGTCGAGCTTTGCTACATCTGAAAACAACATTGACAAAAAGAGAAGCTTATTAGCATGTTAAAACAATGGTAGGAGAGATACGCTCTAATATACATGAGTTTGGTTTCGGTCTTCTGTTTATTTCTATATCATATTTTACATTTATCGTTACACAATGCCAGCTTTGCTCGTGAGAATCTGATAAATATAATTATCCGGAAGGCCACTTTACTCAATACCAGTTTTGAACAACATTGTATGGAGGAGTTGTTGATGCATAGACCGCCAGACGTCAACAAGTTTTAGGCACTTGCATGTTATTGGCACCTTTCAAATGGTCAACGTGTTTACTTCTCAATTACTTATCCTTGAGGACTTGAGGGGCGGAAAAAGTTAACAAGTGTGCATATACTGCTATATATATATGACTTTTATATCTGGTTAAATTATTTTTGGGCACTACAAAAGCTATTGAGGGGTATTGAAATTTTCTTTTTACCAAATTTGTTTTCCAAACTTACATGTGCCGAAAAAGGACGAAAAAAGTTTACAATTCGGAGTGTACATAATTATACTGCTATACAGTGCGTATAAAAAAAGTGTAACCAACTTTGTGTGTGAATGGTATTGAGAATCAAAAATCGATTTATTTAATCCCAGGATTCCAAGCGCGCATACATCGTCGAGATTCACGCATGCGCAGTTCGGACGTTCTTGCCGTCGAGCGAGTATTCTCCCTGTGTGTGAATGGTCGCGAGAAAGAAAAAAAATAAATCTTTGCATCGCGATCCAAATCGCACTAAGTTGACATGTGTGAACGGTCGAAAAAAATGCGATATTTGCATCGCGATCCAAATCGCACTAATTGCTATGTGTGAAGGGGCCTACTGAATGTAGGTCAAAAGCCATTGTGTATGTGTTTTCTCATTCCAAAAACTATTGTTCAATCATTTTATTTTTTTGCGACCATTCACACACAGGGAGAATTTTTGATCGACGGCAAGGACGTCCGAACTACGCATGCGTGAATCTCGACGATGTATGCGCGCTTGGAATCCTGGGATTAAAGCCCAAGTCCACTCCAAAAATAACTTACTTTCAATAGAACCAGAAAAATCAGACAAACCAATCAAAAAAAGTTTGAGCAAAATCGGATAACTAATAAGAAAGTTATGAATTTGTAATGACATGAACAACATTGAAAATCACTAGACAAATTGGCAACTCACTCATGAGTCTGTGACGTCATGTCCTCACTATCCACTAATTATTTCCTTTATATTGATAATATAAATTTCCTATTTTCCCTAAGAATCTTATTTCTTCACACCAGCATCCAAGTTAGATTGATAGTAATATGTTTTTGTGTGGATGCACTAATATAGAGTAATTTTTTTTTTCCAGTTAAATCATGACAAATGTGAATTTTGATAAACTATTTATATAAAAATCAATAATTATGAATAAACAATATTCAGAAAATAGTATCAATTCTTCAAAGTTCATGAAATTTTTTGTGAAATTTCATGCACGCAATATGATACAAATCATATAACCTGGGCAAAGGCATGGGGAAATCAAGTTTTAGGGGATAAAAAGGGAAATTAATGGGATTAAACTATATGAACTATATGATAAATAGTGAGGACATGACGTCACAAACAGATAACAAAATTGGCAATTTGTGTAGTGATTTCCATTGTTCCATAGTTTTTCATACTTTTTCAAAAATTCATAACTTTCTTAATATCAGTTATCCGATTTTGCTCAAACTTTTTTTTGATTGGTTTGTCTGATTTTTCTGCTTCTATTGAAAGTAAGTTATTTTTGGAGTGGACTTGGGCTTTAAATGTATCATACGAATAGAAGTATGTTTATATCTTTTGTCTAGATGATGTAGGTATACCCCCTAACGTTTAAAACTTTATAATCACCTATTGCTAAAATTTGCACACACAAACAAATTATAGTTCCTATTTTAGACAAATGCAATTGGGCAGTGAATACAGATCTGTCTGAAAGACATTAACAATGTTGAATGGATCTAATCGTTAAGATCGATTTTGGAAAACTCCTCGCCCATCTCCTGTAAGTCAGGATCTACGTCACTGGGTTCTAGTAACTCCAGTCAATAGGAGAGCTTCTTGTGTTTGGTCCAGCTTTCATTGTCGAACTTTGCTACATCTGATAACAACATTGACAAAAAGAGAAGCTTATTAGCATGTTAAAACAATGGTAGGAGAGATACGCTCTAATATACATGAGTTTGGTTTCGGTCTTCTGTTTATTTCTATATCATATTTTACATTTATCGTTACACAATGCCAGCTTTGCTCGTGAGAATCTGATAAATATAATTATCCGGAAGGCCACTTTACTCAATACCAGTTTTGAACAACATTGTATGGAGGAGTTGTTGATGCATAGACCGCCAGACGTCAACAAGTTTTAGGCACTTGCATGTTATTGGCACCTTTCAAATGGTCAACGTGTTTACTTCTCAATTACTTATCCTTGAGGACTTGAGGGGCGGAAAAAGTTAACAAGTGTGCATATACTGCTATATATATGACTTTTATATCTGGTTAAATTATTTTTGGGCACTACAAAAGCTATTGAGGGGTATTGAAATTTTCTTTTTACCAAATTTGTTTTCCAAACTTACATGTGTCGAAAAAGGACGAAAAAAGTTTACAATTCGGAGTGTACATAATTATACTGCTATACAGTGCGTATAAAAAAAGTGTAACCAACTTTGTGTGTGAATGGTATTGAGAATCAAAAATCGATTTATTTAATCCCAGGATTCCAAGCGCGCATACATCGTCGAGATTCACGCATGCGCAGTTCGGACGTTCTTGCCGTCGAGCGAGTATTCTCCCTGTGTGTGAATGGTCGCGAGAAAGAAAAAAAAAATCTTTGCATCGCGATCCAAATCGCACTAAGTTGACATGTGTGAACGGTCGAAAAAAATGCGATATTTGCATCGCGATCCAAATCGCACAAATTGTTATGTGTGAAGGGGCCTACTGAATGTAGGTCAAAAGCCATTGTGTATGTGTTTTCTCATTCCAAAAACTATTGCTCAATCATTTTATTTTTTTTGCGACCATTCACACACAGGGAGAATTTTTGATCGACGGCAAGGACGTCCGAACTACGCATGCGTGAATCTCGACGATGTATGCGCGCTTGGAATCCTGGGATTAAAGCCCAAGTCCACTCCAAAAATAAATTACTTTCAATAGAACCAGAAAAATCAGACAAACCAATCAAAAAAAGTTTGAGCAAAATCGGATAACTAATAAGAAAGTTATGAATTTGTAATTACATGAACAACATTGAAAATCACTAGACAAATTGGCAACTCACTCATGAGTCTGTGACGTCATGTCCTCACTATCCACTAATTATTTCCTTTATATTGATAATATAAATTTCCTATTTTCTCCCTAAGAATCTTATTTCTTCACACCAGCATCCAAGTTAGATTGATAGTAATATGTTTTTGTGTGGATGCACTAATATAGAGTAATTTTTTTCCAGTTAAATCATGACAAATGTGAATTTTGATAAACTATTTATATAAAAATCAATAATTATGAATAAACAATATTCAGAAAATAGTATCAATTCTTCAAAGTTCATGAAATTTTTTGTGAAATTTCATGCACGCAATATGATACAAATCATATAACCTGGGCAAAGGCATGGGGAAATCAAGTTTTAGGGGATAAAAAGGGAAATTAATGGGATTAAACTATATGAACTATATGATAAATAGTGAGGACATGACGTCACAAACTGATAACCAAATTGGCAATTCGTGTAGTGATTTCCATTGTTTTTTAGTTTTACATACTTTTTCAAAAATTCATAACTTTCTTATTTAGTTATCCGATCTTGCTCAAACTTATTTTGACTGGTTTGTCTGATTTTTTTGGTTCTATTAAAGGCAATTTGTTTTTGGAGTGGACTTAGGCTTTAAATAAATCGATTTTTGATTCTCATTACCATTCACACACACACAGCGCCCGGCAAACTATCGCGATTATTCTGAAAAATCGCAAGACCTACTGCGAATTGGATCGCGATGCAAAAATCGATTTTAAATCTCACTTTTTCTGTAGTTGTGAACGCCCCTAGTGACTATTAGGCTATTGAAAAGAAAAGGTGTTAATATAAAGTCAAACTCAAGGAAATGCTTGTTACAAGCAAAATTCAAGATATTCTCTTTGTTAAAATGATTATAATCTTGACTTCATCCGCATCCCTTCTTTCAGGTAACCCTTCTTGTTGAGTGATACAAAATGGATAAAGTTTATTTGGGTTATCTTTTTTAGTGAAAGTCTACTGTCGAATTCTGAGTTATTGCTGTACTTACCGTTACCGTTACAGAGATGGCGCTATACAACATTTTGTTAACAGAATGACGGCGAATGTTACTGATGTCTGATAGATGGCGCTAGTCTGTTTCTCACATAGATATATATATACTAACGCTAGAGGGCGTACTCGCTCAAATTGCTGTGCCGACCTGGAGCGTTGGCCGCCATTACTAAGGAGGGCAGAAAAACGAACGACCCAACAAGATACTGTGCACAACATACGGGGAAAATCTACCTATCCTTCTATATTCTATCTATCTATCCATGTATTTATGTGTCTCGCTATCTACGTATCCATCTCTATCCTAAATCTATAAGTATCAATCTTGTTTATAATAGCCATAAACATAAAATGAATATATTACCTTTAAAGCGTTTTAAATCAATAAACCCTGGCTCTCATGTTCCTGTCAGTCCCAATAACTGAATTAGAAAGACATTGGCCCTGTTGCATAAAACTTTGTTTGATATCATGATATAAAAATCAAACACAAGTCCCAAATGCTTGATGCTGATTGGTTGAAAGTCAAGTAATATTTGATGTCATAATATCAAAGTTTATGTAACGCACAGTAACGGCGCCATTGTGTGACGTTCTGCTAGGTCTCATTCTGACTTTAAATTATTCAAAAATATTTCTTTACTCGTATAAAATAAAAATAAAAATTTTCTTTGCATGAAATCACGAACTGATGTAGTTTGACAAAGAGGAACCCAAAATGTATTTGTAGATATACTGCAATATAAATAGCTTTCTGTAGCATTTTTACCTCACCATAACACCCGTAATTAAACTTGACCTACACCAGTCACCATGACTGAGGTATGAGTAGGGTTCATGCATTATGCAAAATACCACAATTATTACGTTTCATACTCGAAAACCGATAAATCAACCCGAAAAATAAAGCATAACATTGCACAGTTTCGAATGGGACATCCGGGTATTTCTCGATGTTTTGCCCTTCTCAGTAATGGCGGACCGCCCTCCATGCGCGCACAGAGCTTTGCACGGGCGCGTATGACGAGTCCGCACTCTAGCCTTATTAAATATATATCTCTATGAATTCTCATTACGAACAGGACAGAGCTCCTTATTCCTGTGTTCGATAGGTTTCGTTATTTTCTTCTACGTTGCGTGTATCAATGAAGGCAGGATTGAGATCGCAATGATTTTGTTGTAAGAATGTATGCCTTCTTATACATCCAGGCTATGTTTGTTCTCTTTTTGCGCTTCTTCTCATTTATTCTAAATTACTATTATTCTCTTCTTTTTTTTTTATCTCACGAGAATCTGACTTTCTTTATTGAATCATTTTCCTTTCTCATCGTCTCTCTCTCTCTCTCTCTCTTTCACCCTCTCTCTCTCTCTTTCTCTCCCTCTGCCTCTCTTTCTCTTTCCCCTTCACACACTCTCTCTCTCTCTCTTTCTCTTCTCTCTCTTTCTTTCTCCCTTTCTCTTTCTCTCTCTTCCTTTCTCTTCCCCGTCTTTCTTCTTCCTCTCTCTCTCTTTCCCCTCTTTCTTCTCTCACCCTCTCTCTCTCCCCTTTTCTCTATTTCCCCTCTCTCTTCTTCATCGTCTCTCTCTCTCTTTCACACCCTCTCTCTCTCTCTCTCTCTCTCTCTTTCTCTTTCCCCCTCACTCTCTCACTCTTTCTCTTTCCCCTCTCTCTTTCCCCTCTCTTTCTCCCTTTCTCTTTCTCTCTCTTCCTTTCTCTTCCCCCTCTTTCTTCTTCCTCTCTCTCTCTTTCCCCTCTTTCTTCTCTCTCTCTCTTTCTCTTTCCCTTCTCTCTCCTTTCTCACTCTCTATCTCTCTCCCGCTTCCCTCTTCTTTCTTTTTCTCTTTCTTAATCCAATCTCTTCTTTCTCTCATTCTCTTCTCTGTCCCCTCTCTCTCTATCCCCTTTCTTTCTCCATCTGTTTTGTTATCTTCCTCCTTTCTCTATTTATCTCTCTCATTACAAATTTATGTTTACATTTATTTCCCTATCATTCTCTTTCTCTTTGATTATCGGTTTATTTCATTCTACATTTTCTCTTACTCTATCTCTCTCCCCCTCTCACTCATCCCCCATCTCCCCCTCTCTCTCTCTCTCTCTCTCTCTCGCCTCTATCAAAACAAAAATCCTGTTATTTTCCTTCTTTATCGCATATTCTGTGATTTCGGTATGAATATTGACAAAACCACAAATAAGATCACAATGAATATCTGAATCATAATTAGCTTCCTGTTAATACCAGTATAGTTTGATCAAAGAAATTTTTTTTATATCTTACATGGTTAAATTAAAAAAAAATTAATATCAAAACATAGTATCATAATAATAAAATACAGTGGAAGAGTTTTCAAAATATAAACTTCATAACAGAACAAAAATACTAAACAAGTTCGGTAAGAAATTACAAACTATTTAAGTGATGCGAGAGAATGTTTTTTCTTCTTCCACCGACTCCTTTCAGTAATATTGTGAGAAAAGGTAAACGATTTACATGTATTGGGCGATTCAGTGCAATGTGTCCCATACCACATATGACATTTATCTTTATATTTCACCAATGAATGAAAAACCCCTTGATATGTCTATGACTAACGGGAGTGATAGCAGAAAGCACCATTATTTAACGGTTATATAAATAGCTTCTTGATTTTAGGATGATTTATGTGAAGAAATTTTGTTTTCCTCGCATTCTGGGCACATTACACGGAATCGCCTCAAAGAGTATTGAAGTGCTAACGTCATATTCGCTCGTTGTCCCGGATACTGGTTCCAAAGAAGACTGGCCTGCGCATGAGGTTCACCGCGAAATTATTCAAGCAACGGGCTGGAGCAGGGGAAATTCTATGTTTGCCACTGGTGATAATCACCACGCTATTGTTTAGCACAAAATTGTTTGGGTCCATCAACCTTGACAACTTGGCCAGTATGACGTCACACTTCGGTACTCTTATTTCATTTCATTTATATGTTTGTGTAAATATTGAATCGTCAAACTTTCAACAATCTCTTTCCCAAGTCTACGATCTGATTACAAAACCGTTAAAGAAAGGCATCAGTTCGGGGACAGAGAAAGATAATTAAACAAATAATTATTAAAATAATTGGGTCTTATCAAGGGTAGACACGCTCTTCCTGCGGGCCTTGCAATTATTATTACCTCAGCATGGTCAGGTGTCCATTTATTACACCTGGGTAGAGAGTGGATTAATGTCTTCCAAGAAAGGACGTTAGTGCCTAGCTGGGATTCGAACCTCTACCCTTCGACTGAGCTATGAGAGTCTAGCGAAGGAACCACAGTACCACATCATCTCCACGTAAAGAGGTACACGATCATTACCGGGTATGTACGCAGAAAATACTAAAATAATCTTATGTTACACAATTTAACAGAAATCAACCAATTTGATTATTACTAAGTGCAGCTTCGCATGAGAACACATATTGTGTATAATCTTTTGATATATCACAATTTACAAAGCAAAGAAACGCACTTGATATTTATAGCTTTTGTTTTACTAAAGATAGAATACGGGAGATTAACAAAATATCTGATGAGAAGAAAAAAAAATCTTAGGAATACTAGTACAATGCAGCTATTTACATTTTATGACAGTGAATATTGTATGGTATCTTGGATAACAAAACTGATACAAAATCGAATTGAAACTTATTTCAATATTAAACATTTTTTTCTATCAAAGATAGAATAGATAAACATGATATCTGATGAGAAAAAATATGAACACATCTTAGAAATACTAGTACAATGCAGATATTTAAATTTTATGACAGTGCATATTGTATGGTATCTAGGATAACAATATTGACACAAAAATTAAATTAAAATTTATTTCAATATTATACCTTTTGGTCTATCAAAGATAAACAGATTAACATAATATCGGATAAAGGAAAAAATATGAACACATCTTAGAAATACTAGTACAATGCAGATATTTACATGAAATGTATCATTGTGTGGATAGCAAAACCGTGAAACCTTTTCAATTCGTCTATCAAAATCCATCTAAAAAGCAACATGTCTTATATAGCAACCTGCAAAATCAACAAATTTGAAATATGGTCAATAAATCTCGCACGACCCATTTCAGACAGCCTAAAGAGGCTGTGTCTGAAACCCGAATTGTCCAAAATAAGCGAATGACTGTTTCATTAAGTTTATTATGTTGGGGGGTTTTGAAAAGAAACTGATTTGGGAGGATCAATTTTTGTAAACACACGTCATTCAAAAGCAAATATTCAAATCTTTCCAATGACACCATAACTATGATGAAAAGATTGATCAATGTCGACTAAAAAAAAATTCAAAATTTTAACAGGAGACGCGACGGCTCAGTGGTAGAGCAGTGGTCTCGTAACCGGGAGGTCCCGAGTTCGAAGCCAAGTCGATGCGCTAGTACCCTTTGGCGTTAATCCTCATTACCGGAGAAGACCTAAAGCCGTCGGTCCTCTGGTAGATTACTTACAAGCATACACATGTTTTCTTAGCAGTCAGGTAAAACAAAACCATCAAACCAAAAACCTGACAAACATGTCTCATTACAATATATGCACAATAACAAAAAACACCCACGAATTTGAAATTTACATTAATTTGTTTGTATCCATGCGATGACTATGTGTAAAGTTGACACGATAATATGATATGTTACAAAAACATGCAATCTCTGTCATTGTTATAGCATTTTCTTTGTCAAAATACATATCAAGGATTTACATGTAACATATGCATATTTCATTTTTCATAGCCAGACGAATATTCAATTTAAAGTTCAGTCTTTGATATATTTAGTATAATGTAGCTATTTTCAATATAGATTACAAAAAACAAGCTAATACAAACAAACAAGTACAACAATAACGTGCAATTTCTGTCATTGTCATAGCATTTTTTGGGTTAAAATAGGTCCTACATAAAAGTATGTAGCTATTTACAAATTACGACATATTACACAAAAACTAATACAAACAAATACACCAACAACTGACAAATACAAATAATTTCATTGTTTGGTTTTGTCGAAATAGGTCCTATAAACTATCAAGTTTCTTAGCATCATGAAACATCAATACAGTTCACTCTTACAAATACTAAGTATAATGTAGCTATTTTCATTATAGATTACAAACACCAAATAACACTAATATAAACAAACGAATAAAACAACAACGTGCAGTTTATGTCATCATTTTAGCATTGGTTTTCTTAAAAACAGGCCCTACATTATCAATGACTTACATGTTTCTGAGGATCACGAAAAATCCATAAAAATCAGTCTTAAAAAACTACGTATGATGGGCTTTTTATAATAATATTGATAATGTACAGTAGCTACAGTGTATTACCAAAACGAAAGCTAATACAAACAAACAAACAACAACGTGAATTCATGTCATTGTTATTGCATTGGTTTTGTCATATCAGGCCCTACATAATTTTTTATCAATGACTTACATGTTTCTTAGCAACGATCAATAAAAATCAGTCTTAAACTATACTAAGTATGATTTGGCTATTTACAATTTATAATAGATTACAAAAGCGAAATCTAATACAAACAAACGATCAATAACGTGGAATTTGTGTCATTGTTATAGCACTGGTTTTGTCATAAGGCCGTAGATATCAATGAATTGCATGTCAAAATACATATCATAAACTTGTCATATGATCTGATCAAGGGACCGACTCGAGCGATAAATGTTACTGTATTTGGTTCATTTCATTCTTTCAGATTTTGTCAGCACACTTAATCAGCGTGAAGCAACACGAATTTGTTCATGACTAGTTCAGATATTGCTTTAAACGTGTAAATGAATGGCAACTGCACGCAACAGATTTCCTATGCATACCAACTGAGCTGTGTGTTATTAAGATGTATGCATGTGAAGCGCATTGCATTTACGTCTTAAAAATAAATAAATAAATAAATAAAACAGATAAACACACACACGAAAAAAAAAGTAAAAAAAAAAAACGGTTTACCGCGTCAATTGTGAACGGGCCTTTATAGGCTCAATAGCTTTTTGAATACGAGAATGTTTTCTTTATCGCAAGCAATCAGTTTCCCTGATGACGTCATCACCACGCGAGACAATACAAGGTTAGACCGCCTGTCATTCAGTGAGCCCAATATAGTTGATAGAGGGAATGATACTACTCTTCTCTTCTTCATATCACTCCCACTCATCACCTGATCAATCACACACGTCTTGTACTCATCATCTGATGTCACGACGTAGAGGTCGTCTGTCATAGGATCGATGCAGGCATTCAGGATGACATCACTGTAGGGGATTTCCCTTTGGGCACCCTGTCTGTCGAAGATAAGCACTCCGCGATCTAGTTGTGAGGGTCGAGCGATGATGTGACCTGATGATAGTACACCACGCATCCTTATATTCTCTTTACATGTGATGATATTTATGATCTTACCGTCAGCTGGGTTGATGACGTATATCTTAGGCTGACCATACTCAGCAGCGATGATCATCCCATCCTGGTCAACAGCTACATCCACCCATGTGTTATCACGCAATGTGTTTCTTGGTATTGTGACGTCATTGATGTGCTTCCATTGTCTGTCATACACACTGATGCATCCAGTCAAACTGTTCCCTGTACACCACCCTTCACGCCATTTACCGCATACTACCTTGTCATCATTCAGCAATGCACAGGAGACAACATTTGATGTACCAATACTGGTTATCACTCTCTGAGTGTGTTTAGTGTTCATATCTAACATGTATGTATGTGGCTAACTGATTTTCTATTGAGATGATCACATTGCTTTCATCTATGCATCCTACAATGATCGGGAATTTGATTTTATCTTTGACATTGATTGTATCAATGAGCTTCCACTCCCCATCATACCCATCAATCCTCCCATCATACTTTCTCCCAACACCTTTCACAAACCTCACACCCGATATGGTACCAGTGATTTGTTTCACACCATCCTCATTCAGAGGCTTCTCTAATTCATCACTCACTGATGTTATCAAACGATGCCCATCTTTGACGACATTTTTATCATCTTTGAGTACTGTGTCAAGTGTCTGTATTGTATTCTCTGTGGTTTTCGTGTCATCTTGCCATGATTTCTCCAACTCACCAATCTTTCTCTCTTTCTCTTCAGCGATGTTTTGAATGTCTGTTTGAAGACCATGCTGTTTATTGTCGATGGGTTCTCGTCTTTTCTCTGCATTTGTACGGTTGAGTTCAAGCTTCTCTCTCTCCTCATCGTTCTTTCGAATCTTCTCTTGAAGTTTTTGATTTTTCTCATCAAACTCCTGATTGATTTTTGCTGCAGCCTTCTTCTCCCTGTCTTTGTCTGTTTTGATAGCCTCATTGATTACCGAATCTACTTCATCCGTCAAAGCTTGTAGATGGGTTTTGGTGTCTTTCCTACACTGGCGAATCTGATCTCCATTAACTCGACAAAGCTGTAATTTGTCCTTTGCCTTTTCTTTCAGAATGTTTAGTTTTGCTCTACTTTCCATGATCGCGTGCTCTATATCCTGCCACACGCAAGACTGCGCATGATGATCTATATGTGCGCATGAATAACACAGTGCTACACCATGTGTTGTACAATACAATTCAATATCTTTATCATGCTTCACACAATACAGATTGGACCCACCCTTTCTTGCTTTTCCGATGCATCCCTCTGTGGAGGCGCAGTTATCGCAGAGCTTCTTCTTCTCCTTCACGTAGTACGTCACATCTGTGATAACCTCACAGTTCTCTCCTTCACAGATGTCTTCTGCAAAGCTGAAGTTAGCCGCCATACTGATCAGAATATTGACCTGTAGAACACAGCCCAAGTAAAATAATAATAATATCAATAATATCAATAATAATAATAATAATAATGATAATAATGATGATCATAATGATAGTAATAATAACAATAATGATTAAAATAATAATGATCATAATAATAACAATACTACTACTAATAATGATAATGATTAAAAATAATAACAATAATAGTATGGTAATAGTGGTATTACTAAATATTATAATAATAATAATAACTATAATACTTCTACTGCAAATTTAATTGGTTACATTTGAACAAATATTATGTGTATTACTGATGTTCCATTGTTTTGCTAAATTATTTGTGAAATTATGTTATTGTTTGAATATTGAATAAACACCTCATTAGAGGCAAAGAGAGAGAAAAAATACTATTACTACTATTACTTCTACTTATACTACTACTACATGTACTACTAATAATAATATTGGTAATAGTGGGTTCTGCTGCTGTAGAGCTCATGTCTGTCAGACTTGACAATCCTGGTACATTGTGTACTCCACAATACATGTATATACATGTGTACAGAGCTATAATATAGGGAGAGAGACAGAGAGAGAGAGGGGGGTGGGTTACTGAGAAAGATGGAAAGAGCGTGGGGAAAGGGTACCCGTAAACGGGTCTCAGACAGAAGAAAACAGTGGTGGGGATAGAGACGGAGAGATAGGGAGAGAGGGAAAGAGAGAGAGAGCGAGAGAGGAGGGATTTCTATATAATTATAAATGACATTTGTTCCTTTAATAAGGATGTCCTTATCCATCAAAGAAAGAGATTTAAAAAAGAAGAAAACCTTTCACATTAGCAAAACTAATTTTGTTTTCTTAATTTCTCTCTCTCATGATGATACTTAACGTGCCGCATTTCCATTTTTATCTCTCGATCCATACTAATACTCACACTCGTTGCATACTCATTTCATTCTCATTTCAAACTCGTTTTATGCTCGTTTTATAACCGTTTCATCAATTTTTCTTTTACTTCCGTGTTTACGGCATATTGTCCACACCCCATCAAAACGACCCAGCACACTTTCTACACTTCTAAGTTGCTGTTCTTACCTTCGTATTTTGAAATCCGAAAGAAAGTTCACCTCCTCGATTGGCTGTCCTTTGAAGTTTAAACTTCGCCTGAAGAAGAACTATTCGACAATGTACTGGTGATTTGTGCAAATCAAGATGGCGTCTAAATGTTTACCATCCAAACTAAACCGAACCTGGCACCGCAAATGCCTTTACAAAGCCAACGATACTTTTCACGCCTGCTTGCATGTCGTGCAGAAATAGGCAAGTAGAGGGGAAAAATAATTATGTACCATTGTGACATGATGAAGGTGTACTGGCGAAAGATAAGCCCGCAGCACTCTGTAAATAGATCGACATGAAGTATGTAAATAATATTTCAGAGTTACACATAAGAAATCCATTGGCTTCATTCACAAGGCCAGTCGAAGCGAAGAAGGTGTGTGTGCGTGTGTGTGGAGGGGGTGATTTTACGGAATTTCGGACCCCTTCCCACGCCCCCGCCCCAGCCAGAGAATACTGTATCTGCATGCACTGTTTTATAATAATTATGCAAAACGTCATTGATGTGTGTGTATTGAGGCCGCGATACTCAATAGTACACTATTATTATGAGCGAAACGTAACATAATTTTCATATAAATGTTAATGTATTCTGTTGTTTGTGCTTTGTTCAGAGTTATTTGGTAATACTTGGTGCTTTTAAACGTAATTGAAACTGATCGTTTTCTCTCTCACCATATCATCTTTCATTATACCCTCTCTTATCCATCATTATAGTCTGTTGAGAGCCAGAAGGGTGTTAACTCTGTGTTAAAGTATATGAGTTAACGCCCTTCTGGTTCCAAACAGAATTACCGTACGTATTCTTTCTCTAATAATTGAACCCCTCCCACCCTCTCACTCTCTCTAACTCTCGCTCACTCTTTTTACACATCTTTCTTTACTCACACCGTCTCTCGTCTCTCTCTCTCTCTCTCTCTCTTTGCACACATTTCTCTAGTTATTGACCTCCCTCTCTCTTTCTCTCTCTCTCCACTATCATCTTCATCGTACCCTATCGTGTCCTTTAAAGACACATGCGCCCCGCATTCCAGAGGGCGTTCAAAATACGTACGCGCTGGCGGACGGTGCTAGCTGCCTATTTACACCAACAGAATACGGTTCTTACGCAGATGGCATGTTCCGAATGCCCGAACAATGCCGATTATCGCATACATGTGCCGAAGTAATACCAATCGCAGTTCGGCTCATTCGGCTGCTGTTTCCGCCCACTTTCGTGACGTCACGATCGGCAGCGATCAGCTGGCTTGGCGAAGGCAGGCCGTACTACATTCACGTATTAAAAGACCCCTGCGTGCGTTCCTCCTATTACAACAAGTTAATACGCGTCAGGGAACAAAACCTATTGAGGTATGACGTAATTTTTTCATTTACATACAGCCAATTAGAGCCCATTGATGGTAATGGTAATTAATATTCATATAACTATCACGAGTTGACCTAATTCGCATACGCGCAAGGTAAACAAGATTAAACCAATAAGCGCGTAGTGTGCACATGGCATACGCGCGCGCCAGTCGTTGAGAGTTATTGTAATGCCCCCCCCCCTCCTTGAACTTTGATTGACAGCTGTATGCAAATTAGAAGTCGATCTTCGGAACCAAGATGGCGATGACTAGAGCAGCGATAACTACACTGCCGGGACGGTGCCCCTTTAAACCCCCTTTTGGGGTCGATGGACAGTAATGATAATAATAATAGTAATCATATTGGGTTCTTGTATAGCGCTCATATCTGTAAGACTTGACACTCCTTGCGCTCCTGATTATTACCCTGGCTTTAGCACGGCTGCCAATACGGCGCTTTAGCATTTCAAGGAATTAATTCCTGCCAGTTACCCATTTACATCACCTGGGTTGATCGCGAAAAAGAAGAAGAAGAAGAAGAGGAAGAAGAAGAAGAAGAAGAAGGAGAAGAAGACTGAGAGGAGGAGAAGAAGCAGGGGATGAGTATGGGGTAGGAGAAGGAGGGGGACGAGGAGAAGGAGGATGAGGAAGGGGAGGAAGGGTGGAAATGAGACCGTATTAGAGAACTGGATGAATTTAGTTTGGCCCAAAATAGTTTATTTTATCAAACGTTGAACCGAGTACCCATAAGTAAAGTAGAATGTCGCCATCTTGCGGTAGAAACATTATAACTAACAAGTGGTTGCTTTTTTAATGCATTATATTTACCTTTCCCCTTCTAGGAGAAGAAGAAGAAGAAGAAGCCAAAAAGAAGAAGAAGAAAAGGCAGAAAAGCTAGCTGAGAAGAAGAAGAAGAAGTGTTAAACTCTGCATTGCCTAATTCAACTAGATATTAATCCTATATCTTTATTTTGTACAGGTGGTTGGTCAACCAAGACGGAGTATCCTCTTCAGAATACTTGTTTTGGGAAGTGGGAGATCACTTTGGCCAGTAAGTCTGATGGAATATCCCCATATAACCACACAACAGCTGGCCCCGACAGCATATAGTGTTACCCGCGATTCGTTAGCGCTCAAATTATGAGTATTTTGACTTCATGCATATTCTATTGGTTTGAAAAGTGGTACCCCCTCCCCCAGCATTATATTGAACTGTCTCGAAGAAGTTGTTCCCCATTCAACGAGAAAGAGCCTTTGCTTAAAGACTACGCCATTTGATTTGAATATACATTTTATTTATTTTTAAAATACTATTACATCATTTTCCTTATATATGCCTGTCCATTACAAGCGACTCGCATATAATACCCCCTCTCTCTCCCTTTCTTTCTCTCTCTCTCTCTCTCTCTCTATATTTATACAACACCTTAGTAAATCTTTGACATTTGATTGGAGGATTGTTGGTCACATGATATTCAATAGATATACTATTGCACGGACGTGCATTTTTGGTACTATTTCGCCGTGGTACTATTCAACGAGCGTGCATTTTGGGTTATTATTTTTTCTTCTCTTTGCCTCTTCCACGAGGATTTATTTACATGTTATACATATTTACAAACATAATTATACAAAACACAACCAATATTGATCAAAGGTGAACATTGGAATATTTGCTGGAAATTACAACATATCAATTATTTTCTTCACTTCTTTGACATTGAATTGTTTAATTCCTGAGTGTTTCAGATAAGACTTAAATGATAAAATGAATTCACCGATCAGCCTTTTGTTATTATGCTGCACATTGTTTAATCTGTTTCTGTGCACTTTTGGTTATATGCAGACTGCGTACCTCTCTGCCCTGCGCGTATTCGAATGTTATATTAGCTGCGCGCATCTGACGCGAAGGCAATCTGAATGTAATCGAGAAGGCCTGACTCCAACTTTGATTTATCTTTAATATAAGGAGCAAAGCATAATTTGTTGAAAGATGTTGTATAAAACAAATAATGAATGTTTTTCATTCGTTCAATAGTGCAAATATTTTCATGAGTTGAAAGATTAACGTAAATTCTATTCAACTCGGCTGACGCCTCGTTAAATAGAACGTTAATCTTTCAACTCATGAAAATATTCGCACTATTGAACTCATAAGCATTCATTATTTGTTTAATATCTGTCTCTCCTTTCTCGCTCACTCTAGTTGTACATATTTCATCACTGACACCCTTCGAATTCTCTCTCTTTTCCCCTCTCTCTCTCTCTCTCTCTCTCTCTCACTAACCGAAAGGTTAGTCACGTACCCCCTCCACTTTAAGCGACCTTTTTAGGGGTGTCGTCTTCTTGTCCTAAACAAGTTGACTTGACATTATTTGGTGCTATGTCGGGCAAGCGTCAGGCAAGCTTTCATGTTGTCAAGAACAAACTTTGTTTAAAAAGTATACGTACAACTTGATTATAATTAGTAATCCGGTCTGTTATAAAAGGCCATTTACGTAATGTAATCAAACTTAATGCACACATCTAAATGCCTAGTTACAAATAATTATTATTTTATTCTCCTGCTACGAATGATTGTACTTCAATAGTCAGAATCCGAATAGCATATATTACGTGTTGTTACGTGGGACAAAATATCATATTTGACCTACCTAGCAATTAATGTATGCAATTCACATTCTTACTATTGAAGTGCAATTATTCGTAACAGGTGTGTAACAGGTAATGAAGTAATCACTTTACAGAGATTTGTGCATTAAATCTGATTACATTACGAAAATGGTATATTCTCTACTTTAAAACTGGATCTTACTCTTTCTCTATCATGGTATCTTCCCCCAGTTCGGAGGTTGATTGCAACATTTTTCCGCACATCTTTGTTATCTGCCATCCTAGTACACCCTTGCTATGTCATTCCATTCCATGTATTAATGTTCCCCTCCCACTTATTTCTTTGTTTCTCTCTTGGTTCGGCACCTTCTACTTTTCCTTCCAATAAATCTTTCAAGAAACACTGATATCTTTTAATGTGGCCAAAGTATTTTGCATTTCTTTCTTTAACCATTCCCAACAGGGTATTCTGTTTAAGCCCTGCCTTATGAAATATTTCTCTTTTAGTTTTCACATCTTTCTATGATATTCTAATCATTCTCTTGCACACCCAATTTTCAAATGATGTGATTTTCCATATTGTTTGTTAATATCGATGTTTCTGCTCCAGACAATAGAACAGAGAAGACTCGGCTATAGACCGGTCTACTAACATATTCAAATTAATGGATGATTCTTTTCTGGGGAACTATAGTGACTAATTATTCCATTAACCGGGTATTAATGAATGAACTATAGTACTCGGAATCAAATCTGCACACATTACTTATTACTATGTCGGGAAAGCCTCGGGAAAGCTTTCGGGTTGTCAAGAAAAACCTTTGTTCAAAAAGTTAAGTCTCATTCTAAGTTCAATATTCACCTTTCTGGCTGAAATAGGATTTATATTATCATCTAATCCTAACCTTAAAGCTACAACCACTCAACAAGTGTTTTACTATCGACACATGCCTTATTGAGCACTTATTCGTTTGTTGTTCGGTCTGTCCATGGTTTCCTAAGAATTCTTCTTCAGAACCACATTTCTGCTGCTTGGATTCCGCTGTCCATGGATTTATTTAACTTCCAGCTCTTGCAGCCGTGCAGGAGGACGGACCAAACATTGCACTTCAGTACCCGAATTGTAGTGGTCATTATTGTGTTTTGATTTGTTAGCACATTTCCCATTTTGGTAAATGACTCCTTTGCAAGTGCGATTTGTTTCTTTGCTTCTGCATCACTCCTCCTATCCGAGGTAATCAAACCTCAGGGTAGCAGAATTTGTCTACTTGTTTTACCTCTTCTCCATGCATGTGAATATTACATTTGGATGCATCTTTCTTCTTGGAAACTGCCATACATTCTGTTTTCTTCAGGTTGAGTGACTGGCCCAGTTTTTCAATTTCGATAACTGCCTTATTCAGTATTGCTTGCAACTCATCCCTGCTCCTTCTATTAAAGACAGTATCATCGGCATATCTTAGATTTGCGTTCTGTCCCTATTCAATAGCGCTTAGTTGTTACAATAGATTTGTGTGTTTTTTTACGTGTTAGTTTTTGTTTCTTTGTATGATAACTCGTTATCTCTTAGTTTTTGTCACAAACCAACCGACTTTAATATGAGTTATTGCTGTGCTTACCGTAACAGAGATGTCGCTATTCAACCTGTTTTAACAGAACGACGGCGAATGTTTCTGATTTCTGATAGATGGCGCTAGTCTGTTTCTCAATACGAACAGGACAGAGCTCTCCTAATTCATGTCTATGCTAGGCTACGTTTCCTTCTGCGTTGTGTGTATCGAAGGCAGGATTGAGAACGCAATGATTTTATTGTAAGAGTTTATGCCTTCTTATACATCTAGGCTGTGTTTGTTCTCTCTTTGCGCTTCTTCTCATTTATTCTGAACTAATATTGTTCTCTTTTTTTTAATCTCACGAGAATCTGACTTTCTTTATTAAATCATTTTCCTTTCTCATCGTCTCTTTCTGACCAGCAGCAGTACTGGGCCCCTTGGGAAGTTTTTAATCCGGGGGGTGTTAATCCCTCTTAATCCTTTAATCCTTCTTAATCCTTCCATAAAACAATAGGGAAGAGGAAATGAAATTTAACGAGGTATTTCCGGTCAGGAAGTGTGTTAATTAATGCAGGTAGTTTTTTTTTTATGGGAAAGGGGGGCATCTGGGTCATAAAACTCGAATTATGAGGGTCTTTCCTCTGGAGGAAGTGTTTACATCATGGAGTCATCATCATGGGAGAGGTCTGGGGATGGACGTGTTACTGGTAGGACGGGCAATGACCAAATGACCAAAACAATGGGCCTGTCCCAGTTATGTTGCTTGTACGCAGGTACGTATCCGACCAATGAGAATGCGAGGATCCTTCTTGTGGGAGTGACGTCACCATTGTGCGTGCTTGTGATTGGGTGAGGAAAAGGAAGGGGTGACTGAGAGGGCGGAGCCTAAGGGGTGGGGGTAAAGTATAAGGGGGGTGTGGTGCATAGGGACGTGTATTGAAGAGACTAAATATATACCAGGGTGGTATTGAGATAAGGTATCGCATTCAGTACTGAGCTACACACCGTTGAAAATATCTCTATAGCATATACCACACATAACTCCTGATATATAACCATGATGGCCACTCGCTCACCGAAAAAGTCTACCACTACAACAGCCACCATCCACAACACCGTGCTAAACACGCCTAAGGTCAGGATGATACCAGAGAACGACGCCACCAATGTCTTACATCGGGCCAGTTTTTCAATGTCTCCGGTGGAGCAGAAGAAGCTCAAACCAGCAACCCCTCCTGGACTCTTGGCATTGAGGGTAAGTGTCAATATTTGAGTATTCTATTCTATGTACACTCATTCATTTTAGTGTTGATACTATACCTTACTGTCTTTGAAAAATAAGAGTATCTTTGCATTGAACTGCGTGAGAGAAGTGAGAGAAGTGATCGAAGCATGCGTATGATTCCTACAAACTTGAGTCAAAACAATTATTTTCATGTTGTTGTGTGTGTGTTTTTTTTGTATCATAGGCACATGGTGACAGAAAAAGCGAAAATTGGTTTACGGTTAAGGAAGAGGCGGGGTGTCATTTTAGTCAGGAGATAAAGGTGGATAAATGTGAATTTGAAGCAGGTTCGAAACCATTTCATTTGGGTGGGAAGCGCTTTGCTGTAGTCAAGAAATTCAGGGGAGTCCCATACGTGAACATTCGAGAATACTACAACATGAAAGGTACTAACAGGATGCTCCCGGGGCAGAAGGGTATCAATTTAACGGGGGAAAATTGGTGGAAATTGGTCAATGCCAAATTTGAAATCAGCAATGCTGTGAGAGATTTCAGTAACGTAAAGAAATAATTTTACAACTTGATATTTGTTTGGTTTTGTGATAATGCAACATGGAAAGGAAAAGAAAAGAAAAAAGAAAATAATTAAAAAAAAAAAAAAAATGAAGAAAAAATGAAGAAAAAAAAAAGGAAGAAAAAAGAAGAAAAAAAAAAAGAAAAAGAAGATAGTTCAAAAATACCTGAATGACCCTCATCCCTTTTCCGTAATCAGTCCACAATCGCTGAAATGAATCAAGAGCTTCCAAGACCCTTACCAACTGCACATGGACAGCTATCTCGTTCATCACCGCTCACACCAGAAGTCCTGATCATTGGACATTCTCCTCCGAGAGCAATGTTTGTCCGCCGACTGCGGAGGCAGAATGCAATCATAGAGGGAGTGACTACACCAAGGGAACAAGCAGACCTCCATCTCCAGCAACCTCCTCGGTTCAGATGGAGGTAGATGTACCTGAAAAGGTCCTTCGAACTCTCCAGAAACTTTGCAGAAAGCTTAACTACGAGGAAGAGGTGGAGGTGGCTGCGGAGAAGGAGGACCGTCTAGACACAGATGTCAGCATGCAGGAGGTGGAGACGGTGACGATGGAGGCGAAAGACGACATACATCTTCCTGTAGCACCTGTCCTCATGGCAGTAAAGGCACTTTCGGGTCTTATAAACGTGGCGGTGCGTCGGTCATGCACAGGATGCAGACTCTACTATCCCAGCCAGAAAGACCACGAGGACATTTTTTTTGTTTTGTATAAATGTATTTAACTGCTTTTTGATGTTGCAGAAAAAAATGTTTAATAATTTTATTGGATTTACACTTTTGTTTAATCTTTTGTATATGTATATATATATATATATATATATATATTTTTTTTTAGCTTTTATTTTTATTTGTTTCTTCTTTAAACTAACGTGCAGCTGAAACTTGAAAATTTGATAATACCCACGGGTTTTTGTTGTATGATTTAAATAAAGTAGCAATGACGTTTGCGTATGAAGAAGAAAAAACATTACTTTTGTTGCATTCTTATATTTTAGTTCGACTAGTTTTCCCACTTATAACCAGATTGAAGTGTACATGCTGAATGTCATCAGTGATGTGCACGTGGTTACTTGTGAATGTAGAGCGTGACGATTGAGTAATGGAAGAATACTTGAGAAAGATATACTCTGATCCGAAGCATGAAGCTGGTTTTGGTGGTGGTGAGAAACTGTTTCGATTTGTCAAGAAAGAGGGTGTGTTAGAGTTGTCGAGAAAACAAATCAAGCAATGGTTGGAAGGGAATGATACCTATACTATTCATCGTCCGTTGTGAGACGAAAATTTACGAGAAGTAAAGTCATGGCGTATGGGTTGGTTGATGTATGGCAGAAGGACTTGGCGGATTTGCCATTTGAAATTACATATGTAAGGGTAGCAATAGGAAAACTTATTTAATTTCGATCGGACGATATTATTTTGACAAGTACACACTGTGATTCGTGTCTTCGCGTAACGTCTGTTTCAATTATGCGATTATTTTACCTACTTGAGACTACATGATCAGCAGTTTGACTTTTTTATAAGCAGTTGACACGAATTAGTTCTCTCTTTTATTAGAAATGTAAACAAATAATGAACAACGTTTCTGCACTTTTATTTACGCTATGGCGTCATTGGTTTTCTTAAGACACGTAGATATAATTGTCGCTTGTAATGTCTAATCAGTGTAGACACAAAAAGCGTATTGATTAAAAAAAAAAAAAATGATTACAATTACCGATTGAGAAGAAATACATGTTATAACAGGTTTTGGCATCGCTAACTGCAAATGTTTTTTTTTTTTTTTAAACTGACACTGAAATAATGTCTACGACAAACGATAGAGCATGTTTATGTATTTTTTTTTTCTTTAAAAAAAAAGTTGTATAATTTTTGTTTAAAGATCATTTTGCACGAATCGATCATTTTTTTTCTTCCCCGTTAAAGACTTGAGGCAAAAGTATTAACGCCTGCACACTTGTTTAATTTGTTTTTTTATTTTATTTTTTTCTTAAAATTTTGTCAAGACGTTATTCTTTTTCTTTAAAAAAAAGTTTTATAATTTTTTTTTTTGGTAGATCAATTTGCACGAATCGATAATTTGTTTCCCCTTCAAAGATTTGATGCAAAAAGTATTAACGCCTTTACACTTTCTTAACTTGTTTTTACTTTATATTTGTTTTGTCATGTTTTTTTTTTTTTTTTTTTTTTTTTTTGTGTGTGTTTTATTTTGGTTTTGTTTTTACTTTTGTCAAGATGTATTTTTTCTTTAAAAAAAAGTTTTATAATATTTTTTTTTTTTAAAGATCATTTTGCACGAATCGATCATTTTTAAAGGCTTGATGCAAAAAGTATTAACGCCTGTACACTTGTTTAATTTATTTGTTTTTTTTTCTTAAAATTTTGTCAAGACGTTATTCTTTTTTCTTTAAAAAAAGTTTTATAATTTTTTTTTTGGTAGATCATTTTGCACGAATCGATATTTTTTTTTTTCCCCTTCAAAGACTTGATGCAAAAAGTATTAACGCCTTTACACTTTCTTAACTTGTTTTTAATTTATATTTGTTTTGTCATGTTTTTTTTTTTGGTTTTTTTTTTGTGTGTGTTTTATTTTGGTTTTGTTTTTTACTTTCTGTCAAGATGTATTTTTTTTCTTTAAAAAAAAAAAAGTTTTATAATATTTTTTTTTTTTAAAGATCATTTTGCACGAATCAATCATTTTTTAAAGACTTGATGCAAAAAGTATTAACGCCTGTACACTTGTTTAATTTATTTGTTATTTTTGTTTTTTCTGAAAATTTTGTCAAGACGTTATTCTTTTTCTTTAAAAAAAAGTTTTATAATTTTTTTTTTTCCACTTTGAAGACTTGATGCCAAAAAGTATTAACGCCTGTACACTTTTTTCAATTTTTTTTTTTTTTTTCATTTTTTTTTTCTTCCAAACTTTTTATCATTACGTTATTCTTTTCTTTAAAAGTCCTATAATTTTTTGGATCATTTTGCACGAATCGATATTTTTCACCCCTCTTCAAAGACTTGATGCAAAAAGTATTAATTCCTGTACACTTTCTTAATTATTTTTTAAAAGTTTTTTTACTTTCTGTCAAGACGTTATTTTTTTTTTCTTTACAGACACGACACAAATTTGTCTCTCGTAATATTGTACAAGTTCCGACAAGATTTGGAACTACTTTTATATGGTTGCATGTTGAAGAAATGAATTGAATTCATTTTATTTACAGGATGGCCCTTTCAATATCGAATAATGATCTTCCAAGAGGCCCTGTCTTTACAGTTAAAATGCATAAAAAACATATTATACAAAGTATAATACAATACAAACAACAACAAAATACACAAATATTTAAAACTAAGATTTGGAACAATAAAATAGCATAACTCTAAAAACAGGTTTACCAAATCTGACAATACAGTCATACAATATCAATATCAATAGGAATCAAAAGACAGACATCGTTGATCAGAGGGCATTCACATTACTTATCTGTTTATATTACATCTTCAATGATAATAAAGATAATGTACGGTACTTGTACGTAAATCAGGCGATAGGGTGCTCCACATGAGTGATCCTAGGTAGTGAAGGGATCTTGTGAAACAATCAGGTCTAGGTCTTGCGATAAAGAGCAGGGAGTGTGCCGCATGTCTCGTATAAATGAAAATTGATACAAAATCTCGGAATAATAATTTTTTTTTTCAGCTCCACATGTATAATTTTTGTTGGATTGTATGCATATTATAGACAAATTTGGTACTTCATTCTTTGACAAACCGATTGCCAAGAAATTTCAGATAACATAGTAACATGAGGTGTAGAAATCTGCGTTTAATATAAGTCTTGCATAGTTGAGTTTGTAATTTTTTAACTCTGGTAATGTTACATATTGCACCCGGCACCTCGTCACAACAATAAAATAAAAAAAGAAGATTATTATAAGTCATTAATAAAACACGTTTGGGACAAGAGATATTTATCGCGTCTGATAAAACCAATAGTTATTGGCAATGTATTACATATTATATATGTAAATGTAACATTTCCAAAGTACGCAAGAGTTAATGATCAATGTAAGGGACTTACACTTTCTTAACTTGTTTTTAATTTATATTTTATGATTTTACAGCCTTTGAAGAAGTAATATCATCATTTCTCGAACAAGTTAAACATGAGTGTAAGTCCCTTACATTGATCATTAACTCTTGCGTACTTTGGAAATGTTACATTTACATATATAATATGTAATACATTGCCAATAACTATTGGTTTTATCAGAAATATCTCTTGTCCCAAACGTGTGACTTATAATAATCTTCTTTTATTTTATTGTTGTGACGAGGTTGCAATATGTAACATTACCAGAGTTAAAATTACAAACTCAACTATTAGACTACACCTCATGTTACTATAATTATTTTCTTTTTTCTTTTCTTTTCCTTTCCATGTTGCATTATCACAAAACCAAACAAATATCAAGTTGTAAAATTATTTCTTTACGTTACTGAAATCTCTCACAGCATTGCTGATTTCAAATTTGGCATTGACCAATTTCCACCAATTTTCCCCCGTTAAATTGATACCCTTCTGCCCCGGGAGCATCCTGTTAGTACCTTTCATGTTGTAGTATTCTCGAATGTTCACGTATGGGACTCCCCTGAATTTCTTGACTACAGCAAAGCGCTTCCCACCCAAATGAAATGGTTTCGAACCTGCTTCAAATTCACATTTATCCACCTTTATCTCCTGACTAAAATGACACCCCGCCTCTTCCTTAACCGTAAACCAATTTTCGCTTTTTCTGTCACCATGTGCCTATGATACAAAAAAAACACACACACAACAACATGAAAATAATTGTTTTGACTCAAGTTTGTAGGAATCATACGCATGCTTCGATCACTTCTCTCACTTCTCTCACGCAGTTCAATGCAAAGATACTCTTATTTTTCAAAGACAGTAAGGTATAGTATCAACACTAAAATGAATGAGTGTACATAGAATAGAATACTCAAATATTGACACTTACCCTCAATGCCAAGAGTCCAGGAGGGGTTGCTGGTTTGAGCTTCTTCTGCTCCACCGGAGACATTGAAAAACTGGCCCGATGTAAGACATTGGTGGCGTCGTTCTCTGGTATCATCCTGACCTTAGGCGTGTTTAGCACGGTGTTGTGGATGGTGGCTGTTGTAGTGGTAGACTTTTTCGGTGAGCGAGTGGCCATCATGGTTATATATCAAGAGTTATGTGTGGTATATGCTATAGAGATATTTTCAACGGTGTGTAGCTCAGTACTGAATGCGATACCTTATCTCAATACCACCCTGGTATATATTTAGTCTCTTCAATACACGTCCCTATGCACCACACCCCCCTTATACTTTACCCCCACCCCTTAGGCTCCGCCCTCTCAGTCACCCCCTTCCTTTTCCCTCACCCAATCACAAGCACGCACAATGGTGACGTCACTCCCACAAGAAGGATCCTCGCATTCTCATTGGTCGGATACGTACCTGCGTACAAGCAACATAACTGGGACAGGCCCATTGTTTTGGTCGTTTGGTCATTGCCCGTCCTACCAGTAACACGTCCATCCCCAGACCTCTCCCATGATGATGACTCCATGATGTAAACACTTCCTCCAGAGGAAAGACCCTCATAATTCGAGTTTTATGACCCAGATGCCCCCCTTTCCCATAAAAAAACTACCTGCATTAATTAACACACTTCCTGACCGGAAATACCTCGTTAAATTTCATTTCCTCTTCCCTATTGTTTTATGGAAGGATTAAGAAGGATTAAAGGATTAAGAGGGATTAACACCCCCCGGATTAAAAACTTCCCAAGGGGCCCAGTACTGCTGCTCTGACCTCTCTTGTTTCTCTCTCTCTCTCTTTCCCCCTCTCTCTTTCTCACTCTCTTTCCCATCTCTCTCTTACTCTTTCCCCCTCTCTCTCTTTCTCTCTTTCTCTTTCTCTCCCTTCTCTCTTTCTCTCTCTCTTTCCCTTCCCCTCTCTCTCTTCTTCATATCTCTCTTTCTCTTTCCCTTCTTTCTCACTTTATATCTCTCTTTCTCCCTCCCTCTTCTTTCTTTCTCAATTTTTTTTTAATCCTTATTTTTTTCCCTCTTTATCCCTCTCTTCTTTATCTTTCTCTTTCTTATCCCACCTTCTCTTCTCTATCCTCTTTCTTTCTCCTTTAACAAAAAAATCTGCCTCCCTTCTCTTTTTCTCTCTCATTACAATTTCATGTTTACATTTATTTCTCTATCATTCTCTTTCTCTTATATTCTCGGTTTATTTCATTCTACATTTCTCTTTCTCTCTCTCTCTTCCCATCTCTCTTCCCATGTCTTTCTCTCTCTCTCTCTCTCACACACCCATCCCCCCTCTCTCTCTCTCTCTCTCTCGCCTCTATTTAAAAAAAAAAAAACCTTTTTTGTTATTTTCTTTCTTTATCGCACATTTTGTGCTTTCTGTATGAATATTGACAAATACACAAATAAGATCCCAATGAATATCTTAATCATAATTAGCGTCCTGTCTACATAGAACAGATTTATATCTTTCATGGTTAATCCAAAGAATGATATCAAAACATAATATCATAATAATAAAATACAGTGGAAGAGTTATTAAATTATAAACTTCATAACAGAAAAAAATACTAAACAAGCTCGGAAAGAAATTACAAACTATTTAAGTGATGCGAGAGAATATTTTCTTCTTCCACCGACTCCTTTCAGTAATATTGTGAGAAAATGTAAATGATTTACATGCATTGGGCGATTCAGTGCAATGTGTTCCATACCACATAGAACATTTATCTATATTTTCCTCCAATGAATGAAAAACCCCTTGATATGTCTATGACTAACGGGAGTGATAGCAGAAAGCACCATTATTCAACGGTTATATAAATAGCTTCTTGATTTAAGGAGGATTTATGTGAAGAAAAAAAGGAATTCTCGCATTCTGTGCACATTACACGGAATCGCCCCCAAAGAGTACCGAAGTGCTAACGTTATATTCGCTCGTTGTCCCGGGTAATGGTTCCAAAGAAGAGAGCCTGCCCATGAGGTTCACCTCGAAATTTCTCAAGCAACGGGCAGGGCAGTTCTGTGTTTGCCACTGGTGATGATCAACAGGTCATTGTTTAGCACAAACTTGTTTAGGTTCATCAACCTTGACAACTTGGCCGGTATGACGTCACACTTCGGTACTTTTAATTCATTTTAAACGTGATATGTTTGTGTAAATATTGAATCGTCAAACTTGAAGCCAACTCTTCCCCAAGTCTGCGATCTGATTACGAAGCCGTTGTAGAAAGTCATCAATTCGGGGACAGAGAAAGATAATTAAACAATTATAAATAATTATTATAATAATTGGGTCCTTTTTATCAAGGGTACCAAAGAAAGAATAGATTAACAAAATATCTGATGAGAAAAAAAATATGAACAAATCTTAGAAATACTAGTACAATACAGCTATTTACATTTTATGACAGTGAATATTGTATTGTATCTTGGATAACAAAATTGACACAAAATTTAATTGAAATTTATTTCAATATTATACCTTTTGGTCCATCAAAGCTATAACAGATTAACATAATATCTGATAAGGACAAAAAAAAAGAATGATTATCACAAATACTAGTACAATGTAGATATTCACATGAAATGTATCATTGTGTGGATACCAAAACCGTGAAACTTGTTCAATTCGTCTATCAAAATCCATTTAAATATCAACAATTTTATAGCAACCTGCAAAATCAAGATATTTGAATCCTGCCGTATTCTTATCATAATGCAGCTATTGACATGCTTAGCGTAAATGAAATATATTGATAGATCAAGAAACCTTTCAAACTATTTCGTTGGTTATGTCAGTATAGAGTATTTGCATTTCTATCAAAAAAGATGGCAAAGATTAACATGTCTTATAGGAAATGCAGATTCTCTACAAGAACAGATTATTATTATTATTATCTTACAAATGCAACGCAGCTATTCACATCTTATAAGCATCTGAAGTATGTACAGGGTGTCTATAAAAAAGGAAACCAATGATTGATGGTAATTTACTCAATATTCCCCAAAGTAAGTTTTTATTTAATAATGTAGACATCATTTGAAAGCTTGATTTCTCTTCTTTCATATGAAGCAAAGAAATCTGGTCAATAAATCACGCACGACCCATTTGAGACAGCCCGAAGTGGCTGTGTCTGAAACCCAAATTGTCCAAAATAAGCGAATCACTGTTTCATTAAGTTCATTATGTTGGGGGGTTTTGAAAAGAAACTGATTTGGGAGGATCAATTTTTGTAAACACACGTCATTCAAAAGCAAATATTCAAATCTTTCCAATGACACCATAACTATGATGAAAAGATTGATCAATGTCGACTAAAAAATAATTCAAAATTTTAACAGGAGACGCGACGGCTCAGTGGTAGAGCAGTGGTCTCGTAACCGGGAGGTCCCGGGTTCGAAACCAAGTCGATGAGCTAGTGCCCTTTGGTAAGGCGTTAATCCTCATTACCAAGTCCCTCGGTGAAGACCTAAAGCCGTCGGTCCCCTGGTTGATTACTTACAAGCATTCACATGCTTTCTTAGCAGTCAGGTAAAACAAAACCATCAAACCAAAAACCTGACAAACATGTCTCATTACAATATATGTACAATAAAAAAAAACATCCACGAATTTGAAATTTACATTAATTTGTTTGTATCCATGCGATGACTATGTGTAAAGTTTACAGACTAGATGCTGTGCAGCATATTTCATTTGTAAATTTGGAGCTATTGCCACGATAATATGATATGTTACAAAAACATGCAATCTATGTCATTATTATAGCATTTACATGTAACATATGCATATTTCATCTTTTATAGCAAGACGAATATTCAATTTAAGTTCAGTCTTTGATATATTTAGTATAATGTAGCTATTTTCAATATAGATTACAAAAACAAGCTAATGTCATCATTTTAGCATTGGTTTTCTTAAAAACAGGCCCTAAATATCAATGACTTACATGTGTCTGAGGAACACGAAAAATCCATAAAAATCAGTCTTAAAAAACTACGTATGATGGGCTTTTTATAATTTATAATGTACAGTAGCTACAGTGTATTACCAAAACGGAGGCTTATAAAAACAAACAAACAAACAACAACGTGCAATTCATGTCATTGTTATAGCATTGGTTTTGTCATGACAGGCCTTACATAATTGTTTATCAATGACTAACATGTTTCTAAGCAACATTAAAATCAATAAAATTCAGTTTTAAACTATACTAAGTATGATTTGGCTATTTACAATTTATAATAGATTACAAAAACAAAAGCTGATATAGACAAACAAACAATCAACAATGTGCAATTGATGTCAATGTTATAGCATTGGTTTTGTCATAACAGGCCGTACATATCAATGAAATGCATGTCAAAATACATATCATAAACTTGTCATGTGATCTGATCAAGGGACCGACTCGAGCAATAAATGTTACTGTATTTTGGTTCCTTTCATCCTTTCAGATTTTGTCAGCACACTTAATCAGCGTGAAACAACTGGAATTTGTTCATGACATATTCGGATATAAAGCGATAAACCGCGGCAGAGTTTTTTTTTAAATGTGTATTTATGAATGGCAACTGCGCGCAACAAAGTTCCTATGCGTAGTAACTGAGCTCTGTGTTATTAAGAAACATAAATGTGAAGCGCATTACATTTTAATACGTCTTAAAAAATAATAATAATAAAATAAAACCGATAAACACGCACACGAAAAAAAAAGGAAAAAGAAACAAAAACAAATTACAAAAACCGGTTTACCGCGTCAATTGTGAACAGGCCTTTATAGGCTCAATAGCTTTTTAAATACGAGAATGTTGTCTCCATCGCAAGCAATCATATTCCCTGATGACGTCATCATCACGCGAGATGCTGCAAGGTGAGCCTTCCTGTTGTGCAGTGAGCCCAGTCTAGTTGATAGAGGGAATGATGCTACTCTTCTCTTCTTCATATCACCCCCACTCATCACCTGATCAATCACACACGTCTTGCACCCATCATATGATGTCATGACGTAGAGGTCGTCTGTCATAGGATCGATGAAGGTATTCAGGATGACACCACTGTGGGGGATTTCCCTTTGAGCACCCTGTCTGTCTATGATGAACACTCTGCGATCTAGTTGTGAGGGTCGAGCGATGATGTGACCTGATGATAGTACACCTCGCATAGTTATATTCTGTTTACATGTGATGATATTTATGATCTTACCGTCAGCTGGGTTGATGACGTATATCTTAGACTGACCTCCCTCAGCAGCGATGATCATCCCATCCTGGTCAACAGCTACATCCACCCATGTGTCATCACGCGTTGTGTTTCTTGGTATTGTGACGTCATTGATGTGCTTCCATTGTCTGTCATACACACTGATGCATCCAGTCAAACTGTCCCCTGTACAACCCGTGTTGTATTTACCGCATACTACCTTGTCATCATTCAGCAATGCACAGGAGAGAACCCATGATGTTGTTGTCACTCTCTGAGTGTGTTTAGTGTTCATATCTAACATGTATGTATGTAGGCTACCTAATAGTCTATGTGAGATGATCACATTGCATTCATCAATGCATCCTACAATGGTCGGGAATTTGATTTTATCTTTGACATTGATTGTATCAATGAGCTTCCACTCCCCATCATACCCACCAATCCTCCCATCATACTTCTCTCTCCCAGCACCCTTCACAAACCTCACACCCGATATGGTACCAGTGATTTGTTTCACACCATCCTCATTCAGAGGCTTCTCTAATTCATCACTCACTGATGTTATCAAACGATGCCCATCTTTGACGACATTTTTATCATCTTTGAGTACTGTGTCAAGTGTCTGTACTGTATTCTCTGTGGTTTTCGTGTCATCTTGCCATGATTTCTCCAACTCACCAATCTTTCTCTCTTTCTCTTCAGCGATGTTTTGAATGTCTGTTTGAAGACCATGCTGCTTATTGTCGATGGGTTCTCGTCTTTTCTCTGCATTTGTACAGTTTAGTTCAAGCTTCTCTCTCTCCTCATCGTTCTTTCGAATCTTCTCATTGATCTTTTGAATCTCCTCTTGAAGTTTTTGATTCTTCTCGTCAAACTCCTGGTTGATATTTGCAGCATTCTTCTTCTCCCTGTCTTTGTCTGTTTTGATCGCCTCATTGATTACCAAATCTACTTCATCCGTCAAAGCTTGTAGATGGGTGTCGGTGTCTTTCCTACACTGGCGAATCTGATCTCCATTAACTCGACAAAGTTGTAATTTGTCCTTTGCCTTTTCTTTCAGAATGTTTAGTTTTGCTCTACTTTCCATGATCGCATGCTCTATATCCTGTCGCTCGCAAGACTGCTCATGATGATCTATATGTGCGCATGAATAACACAGTGCTACACCATGTGTTTTACAATATAGTTTGATTATTTCATCATGCTTAACACAATATAGATTGGACCCACCCTTTCTTGCTTTTCCGATGCATCCCTCTGTGGAGGCGCAGTTATCGCAGAGCTTCTTCTTCTCCTTCACGTAGTACGTCACATCTGTGATTGACTGACAGTTCTCTCCTTCACATATGTCTTCTGTAGAGCTGAAGTTAGCCGCCATACTGGTCAAAATATTAACCTGTAGAACACAGGCCAAGTAAAATAAAAATGATAATAATACTACTTCTACTACTAAATTTATTAATAATAATAATAATAATAATAATACTAACAATAATAATTTTGATAATAATAATAAAAAATAATAATAATAACAATAATGCTAACAATAATAGTGGGTTCTGCTGACAATCCTGGTACGTTGTGTACTCCACAATACTGTATACTGAGCTATAATATAGGGAGAGAGACAGAGGGGGGGAGAAAGATGGGAAGAGCGTGGGGAAAGGAAGACCGTAAACGGGGCTCATAAGTCGGGACAGAGAGAAGAAAGCTTTGTGGGGAAGGTAAATACTGAGAGAGATATAATATATATATATATATATATATATAAAAGGAGAGAGAGGCAGAGAGAGAGAGAGAGGGAAGGGATATCGATATAAATTACATTTGCCCCTTTAATACAAATGTCCTTTATTTATCCATTAAAGAGAGAGATTTAAAAATAAAAAAAGCCTTTCACATGAACAAAATTAAATTTGTTTTCTTAATTTTTTTCTTTCATGATGATAATATAACGTGCCCCAGCTCATTGTTTCTATTTTCTTCCTCTCGATCCATACTGATACTCACATTCGCTACATTCTCATTTCATTCTCATCTCATACTCGTTTTACGCTCGTTGCCCTTCATATCCGTTTCATCAATTTTTCTTTCATTTCCGTATTTACAACATAATATATTGTCCACACCCCCATCAAAACGACCCAGTTCACTTCGTACACATCTAAGTTGCTGTTCTCACCTTCGTATTTTGAAATCCGAATGAAAGTTCACCTCCTCGATTGGCTGTCCTTTGATGTTTAAACTTCGCTTGATAAGAACTATTCGATAATGTAATGGTGATTTGCACGCACCTTGTGCAAATCAAGATGGCGTCTAACGTCTAAATGTATACCATTAAAACTAAACCGAACCAGACACCGCGATTACCTTTACAAATTAAGCCAAAACTTTTCAAACATGCTTGCATGTCGTGCAGAAACAGGCAAGTAGAGGGAACAAATATGTACCTTTGTCACATGATGCAGATTTATTGACGAAAGATAAGCCCTGCTGCACTTTGTACATAGATCGACATGATATATGTGAATAATATTTCAACGTTACACATAAGGAATGTATTGGCTTCATTGGAGGCCAGTTAAGATGAGAAACGTGTGTGTGTGTGTGTGTGTGTGTGTGTGTGAAGGGGGGGCTATGATTTTACTGGGGGGGGGGGTGATTTCACGGAATTTCGGACCCCCTCCCACGCCCGAGCCCCAGCCAGAGAATACTGTATCCGCATGCACTGTTTAGTAATAATTATGCAAAACGTCATTGATGTGTGTGTGTATTGACACTCAATAGACACGTCACATAATTTCAACATAAATGTCAATGTATTCTGCTGTTTGTGCTTTGTGAGGAGTTATTTTTTAATACTTGGTGCTTTTAAACATTATTGAAACTGATCATTTTCTCTCTCTTAAAGATACTATGTCCCTTTGGAAGCCAACATCAAATTCTGTAGAACTTTGCAGGAATTATGAATATGTCATGTATGTCCTATCTGTGAAATTTAAACGTTAGCAGTGTCCTAATATTCAAATTATGCAAGGAAACCCGTTTACTTGCTAGACTTCACTGTCAGACACTATTGAGTGACTGACTGGCTTTTTCATCTTTGGTAATAACATACATAAAATGAGCTGTAAAGGGTACATGAGCATTTGTCTACATCAATAACCCACTTCTTGTAATGGCCAAAATTAAACTGATTGAATCTTTGCGCAGCATAAAACGTACGACCATTCGGTACAATGGTCTAAAAATCAGACTATTACTTACTGGCTCTATAGCTCCTAAGTCGATTCGACAACTAATAGTCATTATTTTCCCACTTAAAGACATTTTCAAGCCCCCTTTTTTAGGGAAGTTCTAAATTAGTATTGTCTTTCAAATGCCGTTCGAATTTAACCTTTTCATTTTTTTGGCCTGCAAATGGGACATAGTACCTTTAACGCCCTTCTGGCTCCAAACATAATTACCGTACGTACTCTTTCTCTAGTAATTTGCACTCCCCCCACTCTCTCTCTCTCTCTCTCTCTCTTCCTACCTCTCTCTCTCTCTCTCCTTTCTCGCTCACTCTAGTTGTACATATTTCATCACTGCCACCCTTCTTAGAAATCTTAGATCTTAGATATCTTAGATTCTTTTAAATACGTTCTGGCTCTATTTAGTTACTTAATTGGTTTAATAGCTTTGTAGCTGTTTTTTCGTCTTTAAAATAGTTTTTGTTTTTCTTCGTTTTTGTTTCTTTGTATCATAACTCGTTAACTCTTACTTTTTGTCACAAACAAACCGACTTTAAAGCCTCTCTAAAGTGTTGCGACCCCAATAAATTTGATGGCAAACATTCTCTTCAATTGTATAATGAAGTGAAAGAGAATGACATGTCACACTGACTTCTGCAAATGTGTTTGAAGACGAATATGGATGAAAGAATACAAAATTTAAGTTTTCTTTTACTTTTTCATCAATATTCGTCTTGAAACACATTTGTTTAGAAAATCCTTGCAGAGTTGAGTGTTATATGACATCCTCTTTCCCATCATTACATAATTTCAGTGAAATTTTGCCATCAACTTTTTTTTCACGAATTTGGGGCTCCCAATACTTTAGAGTCATTGCTGTACTTACCGTTACAGAGATGGCGCTATACAACGTTTTTTTTAACAGAATGACGGCGAATGTTACTGATGTCTGAATAGATGGCGCTAGTCTGTTTCTCATTACGAACAGGGCAGAGCTCCTTATTCCTGTCTATGCTAGGTGCTGTTATTTACATGTAATATTTTCTTCTGCGTTCTTATGCCTTCTTATACATCTAGGCTACGTTTGTTCTCTCTTTGCGTTTCTTCTCATTTATTCTAAATTACTATTATTCTCTTCTTTTTTTATATCTCATGACAATCTGACTTTCTTTATTAAATCATTCCCCTTTCTCTTCGTCTCTTTCTGACCTCTCTTGTTTCTCTCTCTCTTTCTTTCTCTTTCCCCCTTTCTCTTCTTCCTCTCTCTCTCTCTCTCTCTCTCTTTCTCTTCCCTTCATTTTCTCTACCTCCCCCCCTCTCTCTCTTTCTCTCTCATGTTATGTTCATGTACTCCAATGATGCATTGACTAAGTGCCATTTTATTTGTCCGGCTAAACATTTCAGTCAAGGGCTTTATATAAAACATGTTGTGACCGAATATTTTTGAATTAAGATTGATATGTTCAAACTTAAAGTATGTAGGCTAAGTGTTTCCAAATAAGTAGAACATAACTTGCTTGAATGGTTATATGTTTTGAATTCGCTAAGAATCTGTTGCCTGTATTAGGAATTATTGAACTTAGTATAAATAGAATGTACAGGGGGATTTCAGAATTTGGGGTTGGAACGAACACTATAACAAAAGGTGTCCGGTGAATAATTCTTTTGTTTAATTACATGATTTATTTATAATTCCGAATCAAGTTACACAGCTAAAATATAAGACAATTGGTACATATACAAATGCATAAAAATACATGCATAGAACAAAAAAGAAGATATTTTACACAAATGATGAATGAGACGAATTTTAAAAACGTGACATTTATAAAGAGAATGCGATTTCATCGCAGAGACAGAACACTTAAGCTAAAGACATGTAATTCGTGACCCCCAAATCAAGTGTGATCATAGGTTTCGCTTCTAATGTATATAGGAAAAGTACAGCACTGCCTTGAGAGAGGGGGAGAGAAAGAAGACGGGGTAACTCACATGGAAAGTTGATGATACAACCCGCTCCCTCACCCCGCCCCCCTCCCACCCTCACTCGAAGGCATGTTTCTCTCACCATTCCCTGCACTAAAAAGACCGGTTGCCCCGCCCTCCCCCATAACACCAGTGCCCCTCCATGACTGGACCTTGCTATGCCACTGTACCATAATATAAAATAAGCACAATTTTACATTACTGAAAGGATAGACTTGATCTTGCAATAGTAATTGTATATAAATGTGAATTTCAAAGAAGAAAACAACGTCCATGACAGTTTTTGTACAAAATGTGAATATATATGATGCATTAAAACTCATTTACCTTATTTTGTTCCACATTATGATACTCTACGTCCGTGTAGAAAACTTTCAGAAATGATCCACTATCCTTCAAGCAGAAGACCAAACTCATGCACAAAAGCTGACAAGCCAATGAACCTTTAAAGTTATAAGATTTTTCATTCTGTGTCCGCTACAAAAATTATATATCAAACATAAATAACCGAAACAGGTGATCCATACAGATAGACTATACATGTATAACATACAACCTTACAATGAGCTACACAGTTTTACAATGCATCATAAAACAGAAGTCGAGTTTGCGATTTGCCATATAGACTACAAAGTCATGTTCGCATGTTTAAGTCAGGGAAATAACCGAAACAGGTGCATTTTTGTGATTTTATTATCCATACAGAGAGATAATATAACATATAACCTTTGGTTTTGTGGGAGATACAACAATGAGCTACATGTATAAAGCTATACAATGCACCGTAAAAAAGAAGTCGGGTTTGCGATATCGTTTGCTAGTCTACAAAGTTATGTTCCCAACATGTTCGCATTTTTAAGTCAGGGAAATAAGCTTGAAACAAATTACAAAACGAAACAAAAAAGAAATAGAAAGGGAAGATGCATTTTGGGATAAAAACAACGGCCTGTTATGAAGGAGAAAACCTGTAAGAACGGATCTTTGAAAGGAGGAAAAGATTAAAACTATTGATTCATGAATTACTATTAATTTAAATATGGATATCGAATGAAGAAAACTAGTCAAATTCAAGTATGACCTGCATGGCTATATCAAAACATTATCATTTAATGAAGAATGACATGTAGAAATCCCAATTTGTACATTGGAGAATAATCACTGCTAAAGTGATAGAGTTGCTTCATGGATACCTTCTGCTTGCTCTCTTGAAAAGAAAATGTCAATCAAGTTATAGTTGGTACATTAATGAATATTGATTACGTCATTGTCATGCGCACTCGTTTCAGTGGGTTTTACAATTCGTACAAATGACCTTTCTCTAGGAGATTGAAAGGGGGCACGTGACCCCCGCTTCTTCCAGGGTGCACTAACGATTAATAATCATCACCTTACTACCAAACATGGAATCGACTTGGATGTTTCTTCCCTGGACACCTAGTGACGAGGCATCCATTAATCTGTTATTAATGAATGAACTACAATACTCAGAATCCAGTCTGCATACTTTACTTGTTGCTATATCGGGCCAACCTCGGGTAAGCTTTCGAGTTGTCAAGAGCAACCTTTGTTTTAAAAGTGTGAATACAATTTGAATAAACCGGTCTATTGAAAATGGCACCTGACCCTGGGCCCCTGGCCACTTTTTCCAGGGTCAGGTGCCATAAAACTTGTTATCAATAACAAATTGTAAATTTTGTAAATATTGATATCAAGTTTTATGAAATAGGCCCAGATGCCAAACATGGAATCAATAAACAATAAAAACATGGATTATACATTTACATAAGAATGCTTATAAATAATGATAAAAGTAAGTGCAAAATAATAAAATAATATATATTTTTTAGAATAGCGGGAACTCTTTCTCAATCAGTTTCTACCTCTCTGTGGCGTATCCAGCTATCAACAAATGGGGGCGTCCCCAAATAGGGAAGCCGATTACCGTACTAGACCCCAGCAAAATTAAAATTCAAATTTTAACATTCGATTTATTAATGCAAATCCAAAACAGGAAGGATCACTGTCAAATCTCAATTCACAAAGGAAACAAAAATTAAAGTTATAATGTAAAAGATTACAGTCAGATGTTTGACTTATGTACTCTATTGTTTTGCTCTGTTTTGTCTCTTTTTTTTGGGGCTTTAAACAGGGTGCATCGTGGCTTCATCGAATGTTTGATACGCCCTTGACTCTGGTTAGAAATTGAAGCTCCTCCTTTAAGAAAAGTTAACTCCTTTTCTGTGATTTCTTGAAATATACACCACCTTCAACGCCAACATTAAATTTAAATCAACTGCTGTTCTTTTTTTAGTTTAAAACACAAGGTGAATTAATTTAGAAGATTAAGAAGAAAACAAATTGTCGGCAAACACATTTGATTTTACTCAGAGTAAACACAAATCAATAATAAACAATAATGATATTAACAATAACAATAAAAAAACAATAATGATAATAATAATAATAATAATAATAATAATAATAATAATAATAATAATAATAATAATAATAATAATAATAATAATAATAATAATAATAATAATAATAATAATAATAATAATAATAATAATAATAATAGTAATAAGGTCTTGTTTCCTGTATCCTCATCTGTATTAATTCTGTCCAATCATATTATTACCCCAACTTACATTTTATGTAATAAAGCTACATTTAATATCTATCATTTGATTTATTCCGACTTTGTGACAACCTTATGTGTTTACACTATGACGTTTGTATCTTTTCTTCAAATTTGTTAAATTAAATTCAGCTTTAAATTGCAATAATGATAATAGTGATACTAATAATTTTTGTAATAATACTAACAATAAGAGTGGGTTCTTGTTTTGTCTCGTCATATCTGTACGAGCCTTGATTTGTATTGTATCATGACAAAAAACCGTTTTACGGTGGCTGCAACAACGTACCACATAAATTACTTTTCTGCCATCTTCAAAAGATCCTTGAAAATGGACCTAGTTCCATAAATATTATACAAATATACAATACCTTTCGAGGGTCTAGCAAAAACTATGAGTTAATGAAGAGGCATAAATAGTAACTTTCCCGAGAGCAAATTTATATCAAATTTACTATACCCGAGGCTTGCCGAGGGTATAGTAAATTTGATATAAATTTGCCTCGAGGGAAAGTTACGTGTTATATGCCTCTGAATTAACTCATAGTTTGCTAGAGCCAAGAAAGACATTGTATATCTGTTTTATATCCCTCATGAGACACGAGCATCTCACTATTACAAAGAAATATGAACTGTGAGTTTTCAGCGGCATAGGCCTAAATTAAATAAAAAGAAAATGTAAACGACTTACCAGATTAAAATTCCTTCTCCTTAATTAGTTTCCCGCCCCTAAAAATGACAAAATTCAGTCAGCGTACGGGATTTAAAATGCCTCATAGCGGGCAACTCCCGCGGTGCACTCACGGCTCTCAGGCCGTGCAATTTACGCAGTGCAGTAACTGCAATAGCACAACACTACTGCAGTACCGTACAGCGCGGCGCCAGCTAAACATTGCATCCGTCAATGTTTCATTTGAGCCTTGCAATTTTCTTGTATTTCTTATTTTAATGTGATGTGAATGTGAGTAAGGTACATGTTATTACAGAAGTGTCCAAGGAATGATTGAGGTGAAAGGGATATAATAATAAAACAAATATGCAATGACTGATTATCGAAACTATTAAAACGCACTCGTACTCAAGATCAAGAACATCAATTTCGATATCGATCGCAGAAATATTGGTGATCGGTGGAAAAAGTGGATTCCGGAATTTACTATACAACGCCAAATAGTAAATGTTCTCACTCTCTCAAATTTAATAGTAAAAATATCCCTATTTCGTGCTCTGTACAATCGCAATGCAAAACACTATACACGAGGGATATAACATTTAAATATGTTACTATACTCCATTTTCTTTTTATCGCTTCTATATTCAATATCATTATTAATATTACCTTTACACATGTAACATTTAAAAGGCAATATATCAAACATATCAAAGCATTAAAATTCACTGTGTGATGGTTGGACCCTGTGAATCTGATATTGATTTAAATACAATTCAGTTAAACATTTATTACAGATAAATAAAAATATATTACATCTTACATAAAATCACAGGAGATATACCAATCATAACTCAAGATATATAAATCGTGAAATCACACATGGAAAGCATAAAGTTTGCTTAATTTGCCCCTTTTCCAAACCATGAGGGTGCTTTCATGTAATAAATACAATATATCGATAAATCATTTCAAAATCATGGTTTAATGCCGTCGGCTTGAGTAGATCTCTCCTTTAAACTCTCCTATCCCATCAATCATCATGCCAATCATTATGCAGAAGGAAATAACGGAACAGTATTTAGGAGCTCTGTCCTGATCATAATGAGAAACAGACTAGCGCCATCTATCAGAAATCAGTAACACTCGCCGTCATTCTGCGTTCTATGTATTGAAGGCAGGATTGAGAACGCAATGATTTTGTTGTAAGAGTTATGCTATGTTTGTTCTCTCTTTCCGCTTCTCATTTATTCTAAATTACTATTATTCTCTTTTTTTAATCTCACGTGAATTTGACTTTCTTTATTGAATCATTTTCCTTTCTCATCGTCTCTTCTTCTTCTCTCTCTCTCTCCCTCTCTTTCTCTCCCTCTCCCACTCTCTTTCTCCCTCTATCTCTGCCTTTCCTCTCTCTCTCTTTTCTCCTCTCTCTCTCTTTCTCTTTCCCATCTCTCTCCTTCATGTCTCTCTTTCTCGTTTTCTTTCCCTTCTCTCTTTCTCTGTCCCCTCTCTCTTTTTCACTATCTTCTTTTCCTCCATTTCTCTCTATCCTCTTTCTTTCTCCCTCTGTTTTTTTTATTAAAATATCTTCCTCCCTTCTCTATTTCTCTCTCATTACAACTTTATGTTTACATTTATTTCCCTATCATTCTCTTTCTCTATTATTATCGGTTTATTTCACTTTACATTTCTCTCTCTCTCTCTTTCTCTCTCTCTCTCTCTCTCTTACCTATTCTGTTATTTTACTTCTGTATCTCATATTTTGTGATTTCGGTATAAATATTGACAAATACACAAATAAGATCACAATGAATATCTGAATCATAATTAGCTTCCTGTTTACCAGTATATTTTGAATACAGAGAACAGACTTATATCTTTCATGGTTAATACAAACAATGATATCAAAACATAGTATCATAATAATAAAATACGGTGGAAGAGTAATCAAAATATAAACTTAATAACAGAAAAAATAGTAAACAAGTTCGGTAAGAAATTACAAACTATTTAAGTGATGGGAGAGAAGGTTTTTTTCTTCCACCGACTCCTTCCAGTAATATTGTGAGAAAATGTAAACGATTTACATGCATTGGGCGATTCAGTGCAATGTGTCCCATACCACACATAGGACATTTATCTATATTTTTCACCAATGAATGAAAAACCTCTTGATATGTCTATGACTAACGGGAGTGATAGCAGAAAGCACCCTTATTCAACGGTTATATAAATACCTTATTAATTTTGGGATTAATTATGTGAGAAAAAAGGAATTCTCGCATTCTGCATGGGCACATTACACGGAATCGCCCCATATAATACCGAAGTGCTAACGTCATATTCGCTCGTTGTCCCGGGTACTGGTTCTAAAGAAGAGAGCCTGCCCATGAGGTTCACCTCAAAATTATTCAAGCAACGGGCAGGGACAATTCTGTGTTTGCCACTGGTGATGTTGAACACGCCATTGTTTAGCACAAATTTGTTTGGGTCCATCAACCCTGAAAACTTAGTATAACGTCACACTTCGGGACTCTTAATTCATTTAAACGTAATATGTTTGTGTAAATATTGAATCGTCCAACTTGAAACCAACTCTTCCCCAAGACTGCGATCCGATTACAAAGCCGTTATAGAAAGTTATCAATTCGGGAAAGAGAAAGAGCATTAAACAAATAAAGGGTAGTCACACGCTCTTCCTGCAGGCCCTGCAATTATTATCATCTCAGCATGGTCAGGTATCCATTTACTACACCTGGGTAGAGAGTGCCAAGTGTGGATTAATGTCTTCCAAGAAAGGATGTTAGTGCGTAGCTGGGATTCGAACCCTCTACCCTTCGACTGAGCTATGAGAGTCTAGCGAAGGAACCACAGTACCACATGATCTCCACGTAAAGAGGTACACGATCATTACCGGGCATATATACGCAGAATATACAAAAATAATTTTATGTTACACAATTTAACAGAAATCAACCAATTTGATTATTACTAAGTGCAGCTTCGCATGAGAACACATATTGTGTATAATCTTTTGATATATCACAATTTACAAAGCAAAGAAACGCACTTGATATTTATAGCTTTTGTTTTTACTAAAGATAGAATACGGTAGATTAACAAAATATCTGATGAGAAGAAAAAAATGAACAAATCTTAGAAATACTAGTACAATGCAGCTATTTACATTTTATGACAGTGCATATTGTATGGTATCTTGGATAACAAAACTGACACAAAATCGAATTGAAACTTATTTCAATATTAAACATTTTTTCTATTAAAGATAGAATAGATAAACATGATATCTGATGAGAAAAATATGAACACATCTTAGAAATACTAGTACAATGCAGATATTTACATTTTATGACAGTGCATATTGTATGGTATCTAGATAACAATATTGACACAAAAATTAAATTAAATTTATTTCAATATTATACCTTTTGGTCTATCAAAGATAAACAGATTAACATAATATGATAAAGGAAAAAAATATGAATGATTCTCATAAAATACTAGTACAATGCAGATATTTACATGAAATGTATCATTGTGTGGATAGCAAAACCGTGAAACCTTTTCAATTCGTCTATCAAAATCCATCTAAAAGCAACATGTCTTATATAGCAACCTGCAAAATCAACAAATTTGAAATATGGTCAATAAATCTCGCACGACCCATTTCAGACAGCCTAAAGAGGCTGTGTCTGAAACCCGAATTGTCCAAAATAAGCGAACTGTTTCATTGAGTTCATTATGTTGGGGGGTTTTGAAAAGAAACTGATTTGGGAGGATCAATTTTTGTAAACACACGTCATTCAAAAGCAAATATTCTAATCTTTCCAATGACACCATAACTATGATGAAAAGATTGATCAATGTCGACTAAAAAATAATTCAAAGTTTTAACAGGAGACGCGACGGCTCAGTAGTAGAGCAGTGGTCTCGTAACCGGGAGGTCCGGGTTCGAAACCAAGTCGTTGAGCCAGTGCCTTTGGTAAGGCGTTAATCCTTATTATCAAGTCACTCGGAGAAGATCTAAAGCCGTCGGTCCCCTGGTTGCTTACTTAAAAGCATTCACGTGCTTTCTTAGCAGTCAGGTAAAACTAAACCTTCAAACAAAAATCCTGAGAGACACGTCTCATTATGTACAATAAAAAAACATCTACGAATTTGAAATTTACATTATTTTTTTTTGTATCCATACGACTGCGATGACTATGCGTTTACAGATTAGATGCTGTTCAGCAAATTTATTTGGTATATTATATAGCATTTGATCCATCCCCAAAACATATCCGAAGTTTAAATGTATCATATAACAGAATGAAAGTCAACAACATTAAATCTCATAAATTTTACAGAATAATGGAGCTACTTCCATGATATTATGATATGTTACAAAAACATGCAATTTATGTCAATATTATAGCATTTTCTTTGTCAAAATACATATATAAGGATTTACATCTAACAAAAGTATGTTTCATAGCAAGACGAACAATCAATATAAAGTTCACTATTCTATATACTTAGTATAATGTAGCTATTTACAAATTATGACAGATTAAAATATAACAAGCCAAACAAAAAAAAGAAGAAAAACAATAACGTGCATTTCTGTCATTGTTATAATACTGTTTTATCAAAATAGGTCCTACATACAAGTATAAAGTTTCTTAGCAACACGAAACATCAATAAAGTTCACTCTTACAAATACTAAGTACAATGTACCTTTTTCAAATTTTGACAGATTACAGAAAACTAATACCCCCCCAAAGAAAATTGACAAAGATGTGCAAATAATGTCATTGTTTTAGCATTGGTTTTGTCAAAACAGGCCTTACATATCAATGATTACATGTTTTTTAAGCAACACTTAAAATCCATACAAATCAGTCTTAATATACCACTATTTATAATTTATGATAGATTATAAAACAAACAAACAATCAATAAAGTGCAATTTATGTCACTGTCATATCATTGGTTTTGTCATAATACAGGCCCTACATATCAATGAATAGCATGTCAAAATACATATCATAAACTTGTCATTTGTGATCTGATCAGGGGACCGACTCAAGTGATAAATGTTACTGTATTTGGTCCTTTCACCACTTTTGATATTCTTTGACGATAAAGATTTGGCTAGATTTATAATTTTTCGCTCATTTTTTTTAGTTGCTTATAATATTTATGTTTGGGCCATATTGTCTGCCATTTATGTTATTTTGATGATGAAGAAATAACTACAATAAATAAAAATAAAACATCTTATTACTCTCGATTTCCTTGTCAGTCCGAGTAAATTAAAATATTTATAACTTTTTCATTTACTTCATTGCTTGTCAGAAGAATGTTTGAATCATCTTATTTCCTTCACAAAATCCTGTATACGTCTTGCTGAACATAGAAAATTAAGCCCACTGCACAATATAGGATCCTCCTGCGACCCGATTTTCAAAGAAATGGCAATTATATTAGATATGGAAATCTAAGCAAACATCATCTCCCTGTTGTAGGTTTTATATAATGATAAGAATGCTAATGGCATTCTACTGTTTTTAAGCCTTCGAGTCAGAATAAAAGCCGAATCGGCTTTAAATCGTAGACAATCACACAGGCAATCACCACTGGTTTGATGTTACTACGATTATGAGCCGATT